>JABCKI010005715.1:0-151212 GCA_018282025.1 Sphagnurus paluster
CTTGCGTGGCCGTTCAAACCCAGCTTCAAGTAAGAAAATAATCGATTCAGTCAAGACCAACGTCGCTGCACAAATTTGAAGCTGTGGGAATAATCTGGATTTTGCAACAGTCGATTATAATCGACCGTTGCTTCAACTTTGAGTTCCCCTACTGCCTACTCAGATGGCATTTTGTGGTTGGCCAAAACCAGCTTGTCGCTTCGCGTTCACGACGACATCCAGCACACTACTCAGGCCAGTCTTCCATGCCAGAAGCCGCTTCTCGAGTGCCTCCCACTGCTCCTTCTCAAATGTCCGCGCAGTCGCGCGCGTTATATGGAGGCTCTGTGTTGTCTGCGATAGTTTCCCCCAGACCAGACCTGCACGGATGACTGTATTTGCGTTCTCAATATAAGCGAAGTCCAATGCCGATGAACAGAGTAAGACGTAGCTAACCATCAATAGCCCATTTTTCAACTTCGGCCACGTCTACCTGAAGGGCTTCGGCTACCTTTGAGTAGGGCAGGTCACGGCCGACGTAGTGGAAGGCCAAGGATGCGAGCGTGAGTAGGCGGATCTTGCGCTGTAGTTGCGTGCGGTCTAGTCCTGTTGTACCCAAATCAGATATAGATTGTATAAAAGTGAAAATCCAGCGTACGGTGTTTTTCGAGAAGGTCTGCATGCGATGCCTCCCAGGCCTGAAACTCAGGAAGCCCGCTGTTAAGGAATATTTGGAGGAGCGAGTAGAGGTCGTGTCCCTTTTCTGTGAGTACGGCGTCAAGCTTGAAGAGGGGGTCAAAGTCGAAGACAGTAGGGAGGCGGAGGGCAGTCGCGATCAGATTCACGGCACCATCCTGAATAGTGGGGGAATCCGAAGGAAGTTCACGAATATATAGCTGTTCATATTCGTACGCGTTTTCACTAAACCTCACACTAATTTAAGAGGTCTCAGGAAAATAGAGGTGATGCAACACACGGTTGGGATACAGTCTCGTATGCGGCAGAGACGATTTTGAGGAAGTCAGCCTTTTCGGACTGGGAGATATCCCATTCGGAAAGCCACCTCTCGATCTGAGTTCGCGTGATTTGGAGTGTATCGAGGTCCCCGTTAGCACTAGTTGTTTGGATGAGGGCGGTGTAGACTAGCAGACGGAGTGGTGATGGCCGGTTGATGGCGTTGAACAAGTTGGACAGGCTTTTTGGCTTCAGCCCAATAATGTATGAGCAGGGAAAGATGAACGCACATTCGATATTTAATGAATTTCCGTTCCGAGGGCTCTTGTGTCAAGAGCTGAATGAAAGCATTGACGTATGTTGTGGTCTCAGAGGCCTCTGGCGCATGGAGCGTAAACAAGTGCGAGAAAATCAGGTTGAAGAAACCCTCGATCTCTGTTCAATAGATGAGCACAGGCGCGATCCTTGACACGATTGACACCATGCCTTTATCTGTTCCGTCGCCAAGACCCTTCACCTCAATCGCGACCATCTGAAATATTTTGCGCTTGCGCTCTGCATCTTCCTCTAATGGAGTCTTTCCCTCAGGGGTCTTTAGGGCGTCTTGAAAGGGACGAATAAAGGCGGCACGCTCTTCCTCTGATCGATTTCGAACAATATAGTTCACCAACTCTTGGATCTGCCATGTATAAATTTAAATGAGAGCTCTGATCCATTTTTGGTCGTCATACCTGCTCCTCGAAAGTTCCCTCTGCAAAAACAGATATGGAGTCCGTTATTGCCATCTCTGTGGGGTTGGTGGAGATGGATCAAAAATTAAAAGTCTGGAAGGTCCAGCAAAGCAGCATCAAACAACGTTCTTGCATCATAGATTCATAGTCACTACGCTCAATCTTTTTCTAAATATCCAAACTCATCGATACGCATTGGCCTTAATTTTAGCTTGGGCGCGCACTCAGATGAAGACATAGAAAAGAATAGAGATCGCCTGGTAGCCAAGACACCGGATGACACTATCAATATGGCACCCCTAGGTAATGAATGAGGCTCAGGCACGGGTCGTAAGCTCGTAATCTACTCATTGGCATAAAGTCGCGCTTTATGTACACTCAAACACAGGCGATGCACCTTGAGCTCATGGGGCATCACATAGATACTGCCGCTCAGCAACCCAAGCTCTGAGAAGCAAGTAAATTTTTCTACAGTTGCGGCACTATAGGGTGGATAGCAGCTAAGAATAGATGTGGGCTATGTGCAGAGGCTTGGCTTGATCCAGTGAAAGTGAAGCGACGGACACAACAAGGCTTCCAGCACTAGTACGTTAATCTGATTTACTATAAGTAACAACAAGAAGCCTCATCAGAGTTTCAGCTCAACACCCATGCGAATCTCCCCAAGCTTCACACTCCTTGCAATTCTCGCTGTGACTCCGCTCAGCGGCTGGGCTGCTCCCAACATCTATCCACAAAGGGTTAAAGAGACTGTATATGTTCCTCATGGATGGGTAGAGAACGGCGAGCCTTCTCCAGACCATAATATCGTCCTGCGCATTGGACTTCCTCAACCGAACTTTGCTATTTTAGAAAAGCACCTTTATGAAGTGAGCGATCCTAGCCACTACCGATATGGCGCCCATCTTTCCAAGGAAGAAACAGAAAGTCTTGTTGCCCCCAACCAAGAGAGCATCGACGCTGTCAACGAATGGCTCGAATCACACGGTATTAAGGAATCCGACATTATTCGGTCCCCGGCCAAGGATTGGGTAACCCTCACAATTCCCATCAGTCTAGCTGAGAAGATGTTGGGCACAGTGAGTAGAACCAGGTTATCTTCCCGATTTGATATACTTTCTTACCATGATACACATAGAAATATAATATATGGAGACACACGAGCGGTGACGAGCTCGTCAGAACCACCAGTTACAGCCTTCCTGAGAACCTGCATGAACATGTTGATGTTATTCAGCCCACGACTATGTTTGGACGTTTTCGACGAGACAGGTCTACCATCTCCTGGCCGAAAGATTTGGAAGTGGCTCCACTTCAGAATCTTGCAACACAGCCCAACAAAAACGCAGATTCTACTCCTATTGTGGTCGATCCTAGCTGCAATTCTACTATCACAATTCGTTGTCTACAGCAACTATACAATGCAGTCGGATACGTACCCAAGAAGAATAACAATAACTCAATTGGTATCACAGGTTACCTTGAAGAATATGCTAATCTCCAAGACCTCCAAAGCTTTTACCTTGATCAACGCCCCGACGCTCTCAATTCTTCGTTCAATTTTATCTCTGTCAATGGTACAACAAACATTTTCTTTTTTACGCAGGTTCTCAACCATCATACTTGTAGGTGGGATAAATAGCCAGAACCTCTCTGAAGCGGGTGCCGAAGCTGGCTTGGATGTCCAGTTTGCGTTTGGTTTATCCTATCCAATCCCAGTAAGTTTCCACTTGATCGTGCTGATTACAGAATTTAAAAGGAATCTCAGTCAACTTTCTACTCTACTGCTGGTCGTCCTCCTTTCCAACCCGATGCCTTGACAGTCAATAATACAAACGAGTACGCGCAGCTAGTTCAAGCCCCTTCACTAATGACTAATATAAACTGTAGGCCATATGCAGACTGGGTTGAATATGTGCTCCAACACCCGAATACTCCTTTAGCTATTTCGACCAGTTATGGCGATAATGAACAGACGGGTCCGTTGAATCGTCAACCAGCATTATTCTATGCTAAAATTCCTATCTCTGCAGTTCCTATAAGCTACGCCCGTCGCGTATGCGCGAGCTTTGCTCAACTGGGTTTCCCAACTTCTTGAAAATATTCAACATTAGACTAATCTATGCGCAGGTGCCCGGGGAGTCTCACTTATGTTCTCTTCCGGTGACTATGGTGTTGGTGATAATGACCCCAACCCAGCCACTCAACAGTGCTTTACGAATGATGGTCGAAACGTAACCAGATTTATTCCAAGTTTTCCGGCGTCGTATGTGAAGTCCTTATGAATTGTCGACAGAGCTAACAATATATCACAGGTGTCCTTAGTAATTCGCTTTTGTCTTCTGTAGTAGTGTGAATTCTGACTTGAGAAATCTAGCGTTACTGTTGTGGGCGGTACCACCAACATTCCGGAGGTAGCGGTATCTCGATTCTTTTCGGGGGGTGGTTTCAGCGATTATGTTAGTCAACCCACCTTTTGTCCATGAAACTCACTCATGACAGCCTCTAGTTTGAACGACCCTGCTATCAAGACGCAGTTGTTCAGAAATACCTCGATGCACTACCCAAAGGAACTTACGAGGGCCTCTTTAACCGGTAAGTTTGCGTTACATGGCTTGCAATGATAGCCAGCACTTATTCTCGAAAATTAATTATACAACAGGACAGGGAGGGTATGATCTTCAATACAGGCTCTCACACACGTCTGCTCATCATCTCATATGCAGGCTTTCCCTGACGTGTCGGCGCAATCAGATTACTACAAAATTTTCTTATCTGGACGTCCCGTACTTATTGGTGGCACCTCCGCCTCATCACCAGCATTCACTGGAATTGTAGCTCTTCTTAACGATGTTCGGCTTTCGAAGGGCATGCCCCCTCTTGGCTTTTTGAATCCCCTTATCTACTCCAAGGCCGCTAGTGGTTTCAACGACATTACAGTAGGTCATAATTCAGGATGTGGTACCACCGGCTTTAACGTGAGCGGCATGCTAAATCAAGCATGAATCAATCGCTAATATTCTTGACGTTATTGTGATAGGCTACGAAAGGATGGGATCCAGGTATTCGTCATTTTCTTTGCCTTGTTGCTTAAACTAATATAAATTCTGAACAGTGACAGGATTTGGGACTCCTAATTTTGGAAAACTTAAGGAACTCGTTGTCTAAGCCTTGGCGCTACTTATATAACCTTTTGGAATCAGGATACAGGGCTTGAATGCTACACTATTTGAACTTTGTGGACATATAATTCCTGATTAGCATTGCTTGTTACTGACTAGATTTACCATGGACCACTCAGTACAGTCACGATCACTACACCGATTGAATAGTAATTGAGTCTATCTCATCGAAAATCCTGTAATCTCAACCTGAGCTAAAACTTTCAAAAGTCTGCAGGCTCCGATTCGGTAGGTTTACCACTATGGACTCTTGAACAAATAGGATGGTCAGTGTTCATTATTTCAATGATTTCCTTTTCTTGGAGGTATTTTTGAAAACCTTTCGTGAATATACGCTTGTCGTTTTTTCAAAACTTCGTTCCTTGTATATAGTCTTATGTTACAAATGAACTCAGGGACTTCTGTCTTTGTACGACTAATGTGAGGAATGGGTTGGACAACTCTTCGCATCCATAGGGCAGTAACGTTAACGACAAGCACTGGAAGTACCATCAATAGGCAGACCAATTGAAACTTGGGACCGAATATTGACTACGAGCTGCTCTCAATGGCTAGCTCTGATGTCTTCTCGAACAGTCCCGAGTTCTTCAGCAACAGAAGTTGATCGAATAGTATATTCTATGCCACATCTAATAAATTATGATTATTGATACATCACATATACAACGTGCAAAAGACGCGGTGAGATTATTACTTCCGCATTCGCTTCTTGAAGCGTTCCATGACCTAGTAACTCCACTGAGACTCTGAGGGTTTTAGTAAAAGGATGGAAACACACCAGTTCATCTGTTGCCATCTGCTGCCGATCGTGGGTCGACTGCCTAGGCTGGTCGTCCTGCGGCGGTAGACCCATAGCCTCTAATTTTGCATCCCGGAGAATGTCAGCATCTGATTTTGCCTTGAGGTTGGGGCGGTAAACTAGTACGCAATATTAGGACAGCACTTTAGGGCAGAAAGGTAGTGTAGACGCACATCTAGAGGCTGCAAGGTGTTCTTCGTCGTTATTGGGCTTCCGGCGATCCTGCCGTTCCTCGGCAACAACCCGTTTCGCCTTTTCCGTTTCCTCAATATTCTTTAGTCTAGCACTAGCCCGACAAGTAAAAATCAGAGTTGGGAGAAAGCGAAAGAAAGATAAGCGTACTCCATTCCAAGGTCTACCTCAGGTATGGCAGTTAGCATGGTCAAGCTATTCGTGACGCTACCATCCTCTTTAGGCTTCTCCTTGTCTACCTTCCATCTATCGGCCAAACGATATAACGCTTCTTGAGGATCGAGCGGTCCTTTATCCTCGTCATCTGAATCATCCCGTGGTTTGCTGCGTATTTTGAGATTTTCCTCAATATAAGCCATCCTAAGTAACAAAAAGTTCTGTTAAAACTAGTTATCGGGAAGATAGAGGATAGAGAACGTGCATGTGCTTGTCCACATCAAGAGCATTCGTCTGTTGCGTGAAGTTGTTCGCGCGCACGACTCTGCGTGCACGAGCCTCCTTCTCTTCATCTCTGGAGATGATTTCATGAGTTATAAATCGAAAGAGTCCAAATATGAGACGCACTCCTCGTCCTCGTCCCGCACTGCGCCTTTCTTCAGCCCACCCTGTTCACTATCCTCTCTCTTCTTCTTCTTCCTCAGATCTCCTTTATTCAGCTTGGCCACATCTATTCCCTCACGAGCCCTCCGCAACTTTCGAAGTTCAAGAAGGTCTGCCAATCTAAAGTTCAGCAGTTCCTTAAGCACAAGGCCCAACACCTTGGTCTAGATTTGGGACATACGGTAATTTCTCCTCTTCTTCGCTCTGGGCCCTGGATGTATCATCATCTCTCTCCAGAGATATTTCACGGAGGCGTGGCTGGGGGCGCGTGCGCTTCTTGATCATTGTGGTCTCGGAGCAGTGTGTCGACTGTGGCTGTGTCAAATGGGAGGAGTATTGATGCGGAGTCACGGCCGTCGGTTCGGCGCCCTTCACATCTATCTACGACCCCATGAAACTAGCCTCCTGCCACGTCGAAGGATAAGTACATCGTAGTAGGGGTGCTCAATTCTCAGATCTCAACTCGTAGCTCATCTCATAGCGTCAGGTACGACAAAAAGTGGTGGGATGAGCTTGATGAGCTTTCGCCGAGAATTGAGGGCACCTAGCTCATCTTTCCGCTCGTGAATTTAGATCCGCCGGAGTTGGAAATCTGCCGAGATGCCACTTGACCGTAAAATGACCTTGTACACTCGATGCGTACATGAAGGAGATGCGCTGTGAGTGTGCGTTTAATGTCAAGCTACTCCTCCTCCGAGTCTCCTCTCGCCCTATTGCTGAAACAATATTCTACCAAACAGCTTGGATTGACAAAATCACAGCAATATAACTAAACTCCTCATTGTGTATCTAAAGTAAAATCATTGTCTGCTGAATCGTCGACGAGGGAAGAAACGTGCAGCAAAGCTTTTGCGATTTCCAAAAGCTCCCCCTGTACGGCAGTCACAGTCTTTTTTGGCATGCTAGTGATTCGAGATGGATGACGGCTACAGTTTCTACTATCTAATCACAAGCGGAGATTGATTTACCAGCGGGCCTTCAAAGTTCTGCGCCGGTTGAACGAGCAGTGCTCATCATGTAGCTCATCAATCGAAGTTCATAATGGTGTACCTGACGCTATGAGACGAGCTACGAGTTGAGATCTGAGAATTGAACACCCCTAGTATTTCATTCAGTACTAAGTCAAGTAACCAAATTTGGGAGACTTTTCGACAATACACTGGGAGCTTTATTTCCTTCAACCGCGAAGTTGGGCCTGCTGCCATGAAGCCGGCCCGCTTCCTACGTATACGCTTCCTCCCGGTCTGTGCTGTCATAAAGGGGATTCCAGTGTAACCGTGGGTTCCAGAAATTATCTGCTCTACGATAGGTGTCACTGAACTCCCCAATACTAATAGGCAACGTGTTCCTCAGTGACCACGCGCAACACGGCACATATTTCCAATATCTACAATCAACGAAAACATCTACGCCTCTACCGTGACATAGCTTGTAGGATCAATGTGAATTATTTCAATCTTCTGCATTGCAGACCGATGGTGCTTCTCAATCTGACGGCTTCAGTTACATCCCTGAAGTGTGTACTTTTACTCAAGGTCGCCCGCAGCACTTGGGGCATCAAGCTTGAGAATCTTGAGGGAAACCTGAAGTCTCAAGTCCTTCTAGCAACACTATTTGCCGAGACTTGGCTGGAGCATAGTACTTTCGCCGTTCGGCCATGTCTACACAGCCCAAATTAGCCATAATCGGTGCCGGGTAAGATCATCTTTGTCCCCGTTCGAAGCATTGTGAACCTCACAGACTACATGTAGGGTTGGTGGTTTGTCTTGTGGCATAGCTCTCAAACGCCTAGGATTTGATAATTTTACGGTACATTTTGTGTCTCACTTGCCCAGGACATGTGTGTTTATTTCGCTCGGTGCAGATTTTCGAGAAAGCTAACGGTGTAGGGGAAACGTGGAGGGTGTGTACTACAGCTTGATCTTTTTGCGTGGTCCACCATTATAACCTCAAGAAAAGGATAATGTTTACCCAGTAAGGACTATAGTTGCAATTAATTTCATATACATTCTCATACTTACTATGACACAGGGATGCTCATCTGACATACCCATATTTTTCTACTCTCTCTCAACTGAGCAGAGAACTCATTGGAGTAGCTCGAATCCACCGAATGAAGAAATACGGGCCTATTGGGCTGATCTCAGTGAAAAATATCCTCTCTTTTCTCGCATCTTATTCGGCTGTTATGTCATCTGGGCCGTCTGGGATCCAGCGTCCACATTTATATCATGTCACTACAGAGGACAGCGCGACTGGACAACAATTCATCACGACTGCTGAAATATTAATTTCCGCTTTTGGAATACTCGAGGTTCCAAAGTATCCCGATATCTCTGGAATTTCTAGCTTTCGGGGCTCTATATTTCACTCTGCACGGTGGGAAGATGAAAATTTGGATGGAAGTGTTGCGGTCATTGGGAACGGACCTTCTGCGTAGGTTTAATCGTACCTCCGAAATAGGCTAATTAAACTACAATTGTATTTTCACTGTAGTTCCCAGCTTGTGCCTATCATCTCGAAAAGGCCGCAAATCGAGGTTACTCAATTTTGCAGAACACCTAATTGGATCCTCCCACCAGTATGTTCCCCTCCCCGCCACTTATCCACGGCTTATGGATCCCTTAAAGCCACGAATTTCCCATGGACGTGTTTACAAGCTAGCATGTCAACATATACCTTTCTATATGCATACTGTCCGCTTTCTATCCTTCGTCTTTGTGAGAATTTCCCCCCCTTATTTAAAGTGCTGGCTATCTATTTATACTATCGTTTAGATCGAGCTCTTCTACTTGGCAATCTTTAGCAACTGTTTCACTCGATGTCTCGTATCCACTGTAGGCTCGCACACCATCCTTTGTCATAATTTAGCTCATCGCTTTCACAGTTTCTGCGCTACTATATGCTCGCGAAATCCCCTGAAAAATACCACCCTAATATCATTCCTGATTACGGTGAGTCCTTTTTCGCCGCAATGATAAAAATCCTTATGTTTGCGGGGCCCGCGTTGTTGAAGAAGACAGTTTTTTAGACTGCATGGCGCAAACGCTGCTCCTGAAGCCTTCTCGCTGTCAGCGGCGAAGAACGGGAAGACTACAATTCAGTTTATTCAAGATTTTATCATGTTACCGTCGACATTCGATATTATACTCAGTAGTAGACTTTTAATTCATTTAGACAGCCTTCTAAGCATCGATCCTATTGCGTTAGGAAGAATCAATTAATTAATGACGCGTGCGTTTTATACTGCTGATGAGGATTTTCCAACGCTAAGTAATGGGGCCCCAAACTCAACATCTGGCTATCAAAATATATCACTTTCTTGAAACAAGAACCCAATCTAGAACTCTGTATGATGCCAGCTAAATAGAAAAGTACATAACGTCCAAGATAATTTACCGAACACGCAACATAGATATAAGTACGTTCGTACAGTCGATCCTTTTTCTTCATGATTATTTACGGGAAAAACTCATGGTCTGTAGAACCGGGGGTGGGGTATCCTCCTGCCGGCTCGCCGGGGGGTGTATTGCCAGTTGCATCGGTCAGAGTGTTTTCTCCAGAGGCACCATCATCGTGGAGTGGGTTGGGATTGGGGAACGGAGATGTATGGCGTGATAGAATGGATTCGGGAGCCCGGAGACCACCGCGACGCAGCCTCGGCACGACACTAGCATGTACTCTTTCATCACTCAGCTCGACGTCCGCCAGTACTTCTTCCATCGTCGACGTTTCTCTAGGAACAGGCGGGGTCAAGCTAAACCATGGTCCGCTGGGGGGGTCTGCGCTATCGTAGTTGAGTGGTCCATTAGGCTCTTCCGTCTCCGGGGGAGGAATGTCCGAGCTCCAAGGATCTGCATGCTCGAAGCGGCGACGAATGAATGGGAAAAAACGGCGAGCAGGGTTTTGAGGGGGGCCAACCCAGTTACGCACTGCACTCAAAGAATCGTTAGGCTCAACATGTGTGTTCGAGTTCTCCCTCGTAGAGGAGCGACGCCGGTGAGTAAACTCGTTGAAATCCACACTCCTAGAACTAGGACGCACTGGGCGGCGAATGGAGGGTTGGCGAGTAAGATTGGTTGGCGCAGGCCCGTAACTCGAGGGGGGCCAGCGAAAATAGGGTGGGTGCGATACCACAGGCGACGGCGCGTCTTCCGAAGATGGTGTGCTTGAAAGGGCTCTAGCGCTGGGACCTGCACCCACATTCGTTCCATATGCCTCATAAAGATCTGAGTTGATGCGAACGCCTTCAATGGTATTTCCGACATCTAGCATTCGTTCGAAAATGTCTTCATCCTCTTCCATGTCCATTTCCAGAGGGGGGGCACTCAAGTATTCCGACAGGTTAGTTGAGCGCCGTCGACTGGGGTGAAAGCGTCCCGTGGAACGGTCACGATAGATTCGAAGCGGCGTCGCGAGTAAACGTAGACTTTTGGCCGAACAGTCCGCAATGAGTCTCTTATCGTTCATGTTGGGTCGCGTCCGTCGTTCAGCCAATTCCTACGTTGTGATTTGAAACAAATCAGCAGCGAAACCGTCCCACCATCTAAGAGAACGGACTTTAACCAAGATATCAACCAGTGATGTCGTGAAAGAATCGCCAGTATCTAAATCGTTGACAAAGTCCTCATAGCTGATCGTAGGTTCTGTCTTCTCGAGAGAAGACCGCTTGATAGTACCAGACCTAGCGCCAGGGAGTGTGAGCTGGGCGAATCGACATCAGGGCGGGTATCAACATACACCAAGGATTTTATTTTGGCGTGCAGCACATCGTCGACATAGTCAGGCGTCCTGAACAACTATGTAAGTATTCTGGGAACCACCACAAGCGCTTCAATAGTGCGCTGCGCACCATTTTCCCATTTTCTTTTGGCTAAAAAAACAAAAAGGCTTATATGTGCCAGGAACAGATACAAGAATGATTGGCGTCCGCTGTAGGGCCAGGAAGACAACGACTAGATGGTGGTCAAGGACAAAGCCACAATTATCAAGCCCAACAGATGTCAACACGCCTGTGGCTGCGATTTCCTTTTTCATAAAACCCCTGCCATACACCGGTACCAAAGTGGTCATGACCATCTCTACAGTCGCATTTTCTGAGGCAAGTATTCTTGCCTTTCCCGATCGCCCTTCTGGGTTTTACACATTTTCCGCGGTTACACGGTGCCAGGGTGATTCATGGAGTTCAACCTCATGAGTGTTATTGAGACCACAAAAATAGAAGGTTCATTGAACATCATTTTATTTTATTATTATAGCTGATTCCAAAACTCTATTCACCCCTACAAAAAAGTTGCTCTGATCGCTAATGATGGGAACATGGCATATATTACCAAAAACGGAGACGGGAGAGGCCACGGGGCATATCCCTGGCCAACTCCTTCACTGAGTCGCAGGACCACTTTGTATTCTTTGACCAAATTTAATTTGTGGTGCGTCAGATGACTTGACGGTACCTTATCTCTTTCTTTCGTAGGGGTGATTAGAATTTTGGAATCAGCTGTAATACTGACTCGGCTGAATTCCAATTGTTCGCGAGCCTCAGCCTATCGACTAGCACTTGTAGATGAAAGTGTATAAGATACTGCACATCACGCAGCACGACGCAACGCGTGCATCGTACATAAGGGTACTCAGTACATAATTTTACATTCCAATTGTACCAGGAGAGCATGGAGTGAAGCGCCACTGCATCGCCGGCAATTGCCGAAACGAACACACGCATGAACCTTTCAGCACTGCGAGGTTTTAAGCATTTCGAGTTGTTACTAGAAAAACACCTCACCTCTCCGGGCTCTCTTTATCCAATTGCTCTTCCTGCTTTCCAGACATGGGATCAAATACATGTTGGAAGAAAATCGTTGAATCTTTCATATGGCTCAAATCTTCAGCGCTTCAGATCTGGGCTGCCTTACAGTTTTTCGGAGTGCATCTTCACTCAATTCTATCTAGAAGGTAAAATATATCTGCTTTAAAACTGAAAGCTTGCAGGGATAGATACAACCAGAGTAGGAGAGCCCGACGCGCCGAAGTACGTGACGGCCGGATTCTAAGCGGGAGGGACTACTCATGAGTGGCCTAACTTGAACTTTCCTACCGCAAACAACACTACTGCTGCTGGAAATTGCCCCAGGTGTTTTCACAGCACCTCAAAGACCCCAGAAAGTATCAACGACCCGTTAGTTCGCGTAGATCATACTCCAGGAATACACATTAAATATCCCCATAGCCTTCCGAGTCTCCAGACACGCGCCAGACGCGACTCGGGTGAATTAGTGGAGAGTGTAGTCTCTGCGAAAGCAAAGAGTGCATTTGCATTCCCCACGGTGTCTTCAAACTCTTACAAAAAAGTTGCATCTATTGCCAGTTCATCGAAGTATGTGCTATTCTAATTGGGTTGTAAAGTCTTTTGATAGTGATGCAATAGGCGAGATACAGAGTACTATGAAGACAAGGATTACATCGGGAAAACCATGCAGGTACCTGTGTTCCAACAGTGTACGTCCTCCACATTTCCTTGCGTTACTAGGGTTGAAATTTTCATCCAGGACGAGTGTGCATGTAGCTGCTGCCGCTTCAAAACTAAAACTTGTGAATGATTCCCAAGTCAAATCCTTTACGTCTAGCGAAATCATTTGTTTATTCTGCGACATGATAATCGTTTCAACTGGTGAGGGGGATTAAAATACGGCACATTGGGAAGAGCATAACACAACCTGCTCGAGGTAGGTTTTTTTTTTTTTTTTTTTTTTTTTTTGGCTTTTTGGCTTTTTGGCTTTTTGAGTGCATATTTTGACCACCCCGTATCAAGATTCCAAGAAGAAAGCCTGTTGAGCTCGAATTCTCCATCTGAGATCTCTACCGTTTCATCCCCTATGAATCGACCAACCCTCTCATGCGAATCGACGGGAAGCACACCCATTGTGCCTGATTCAAAACGCCAACATACCAAGCGCCTCCGTGACGAAGAAGAAAATCCCGCCGATATGACTCCCAAAGATCCAGATATACGGCCTACGAACCGAGCCCGCAGAGAAACCAGAGAACCGTCCAAAACTAACAATTATTTCTCATCAAGTTGGTTGATGCTTCCCATAAAGGCGTTGTTCGAAGGTTTAACGAAAGGATACCCCTGCATTCTGGTCATCGAACTATTGTTCATAAGTCATGTTTATCTGTTAAATAGTATTTCAACTCAAGATTTTCCCTTTCGATAGCCACTTGAATTTGATTGGAAGTGAGAGGAAAGAGTCGGCAAAGTCCCCATCCAACAACCACTGAAAAATGTGCTTCAACTAACTCCTCGTATTGTCGTGGTCAAAGAAGAAAAAATCGAAGGACAAAAAACTTGCAATTTTGAATAGTGGCGTGATTTCCTTGAGCACATAATTGTTAGGAAAGTGATATATTGTCCCCAATGGTCATCTCTGTAGTCTCTATCATGCCGCGTCCTCAGGACCACTACCTGCCCCGTTCACCTTTGTGGGTGTAGCTGTTCTCCCGGTGGTCGCGGTACCAGTGCGATCCTTCGAACTCAGGAGACTCTGGAAGAAGTTCTGCAACACTTCGTGCTGTGACTGGCCATTCGTAGGGCTTGGAGACCCGGCGCCAGGTGTAGGCGAGGATGGCGTCCTCGCACTTGCAGGAGCTGCAGTGCCTGCGGGACCTAGACCGGCAGGACGACCAGATGTTGAAGTGGGGTTACGGGTAGGTCTTCGCGGGTCTGATGATGCGCCTGCGCCTGGCCCACCCCCGATACCCACCTCCATCTCTGTGAGCGCGCGCTCAACATTCGGCAAATTGAAACTGCTGCTCCCAAGTGGACCGACAATGCCAGCAGAGGCGCCTGTGAGGTCTGTAGGGCCGCGGAAGACCCGACGAGGATCATGATCTGGCTTCTTTGCATTTTCATCATAGTTCTTGGCTAAAAATGCTTGCTCTGGTGTTGGATTATTGAACGGAGGTAAAGGCGGCGGCTTGAAGGGATTCAGTACAAGCAAATGGCACTGATTTATGATATTCCTTACTTTGGTGCCTTGGTCTGGGACAAGAGAGACGTAAAGTCGTTTAGCACCGACTCCTTCACTTGGGTCGTCCGACATGTCTCTCTCCCATGCTTCTCCCCACATCTTAGCGTCGAAGCCGTCTCGCATGACGGAAATCTTGCCCCAGCTATCCCATCCTGCAGGTACAACAATTCTGTCACGGTCTAATGTGTTCGGCTTATGTTGGAAAGGGAAAATATTGCGAATCGGTGCTTGGGGCTCCGCACCAGGCACAACAGGCGAAGGAGCTGGCGGCATGAAAAGCGCATGCAATGCGTATTGCCGCAAAACTTGCAGCGTAGATGGTACAGTTGTCGTGTAAAACAATGAAGCCCCATCTATTTCGCCTCATTCAGGAGTGGTGAGGGATAGGATGGGAACCCAGACTCACATTTCAAGCATATCGTTCGAAGCACCTGCATGACCCCATCAGTTCTCTCCTCCCATTCCCCGCCCTTCCCTTTCACCATACTCCCCATCCCTGACGCACCCGCAGCCATATCATTACCGTCGTCAATCAAGTCGGCCTTGGTACATGTCACAATGATCGGAATGCCAGAAGAATTATGCGTAAGTGTTCCTGGTCCGAGGGGCAGGAGTGTACTGGAGTGCGTTGAGTTGGCGGGCAAAGGGTCGGTTGAGGGTTCGGTGTAGTGCTGGAGGTATGCCTGCACTGTAGAAATATAAGATTAATGATAACCAACATAGATCTGTTAGAAAGATTGCACTGACGGCGTTCACGTCCTTCTTCTCGTATTATCTCTAGCTCACGCGCACCGTCTCCCTTTGCCCAAGTTTCCACCCATTTAAGCCACGTCTCAAGCTCTTCCACAAACGACCATGGACGCGTCCAATCGAGTGCAATCATGACAAGGGTATGTGGTAGTGCCTGGCGAGGAGGAAGAAAATGGGGCAAGAGGGAGATATAGGACTCTAATGCAGAGGGGACAGTATACACGGACAGACGTGCAAGGGTATCTGGCGCGATATCTAAGTAGGCGCCTCATCTGCATGCAAGTATAGTGGCGCCGCACCTTCATCAGCTTCATCCCGGACGTCAGCGAAATCGTAGCCAACGGCAAAGTCAATGCGGCCGTCATCCTTGCCTTCATCCGACGCAGGCTTCTGGAGTAAGGCAGATACTAACGTAGACTTCCCTGTCAGCGGTTGGCCTAAGAGGAGGATCTGCTTGGAGGGTATTGAGCGTGACGAGGACACGGAATCTAGAATGGAGGACCAAAGATCCTGCGGGGGTGCCTCAGGCGTCGAAGAACGTGAGATTTCCATTGCTTTCCGTCTGTGGTTGCAATTGGATGAGAGAGTGGATTTCGGATTCCGATTGCAATACACGACCACGACTGCTACAATCCAATATCCTCATGAGCGTATCGACGACGCTCGCAGATTCTACGCTGCCGTACCGCGAGGCCGTATTACAGCCATCCGCTGTCGCCATCCCACACCACAAGCTCTCAGAATCGCCTAATTCCCGCTCAATCGACATTTTTGACTGGTTCATCACCACCTCGACAAACCCGATATCAAATGCTGCTGATTGTGATGCTCTCCAGGCTACCCTTGGATTTCCACTACCTGAAATGACATTTGGTAGTAATCTTCTTACACTGGAACACCGCCCATCGGGCTGGAAATATACCTTCGCGACAGATGCCGCGTTGAAGGCCGTGAAAAACGGGGAGCTTCAAGAAGGTGATGGAGGCGTGAAAGTAGGGTACGCTGACAAGTGGTTGGAAAGTCGGTGCGTCCATTCCAGCCCCGAGGACGCGTCCAGATGTTTATCAACACTGTCGTCTGTAATCTAATCAGAATAGGACCTTCATCGAGCGTTCCGATGCCTAAGACGGTCCCAACGAAGCCTTACGACTGGACTTACACGACAACATACATG
The DNA here is from genome assembly GCA_018282025.1 of Sphagnurus paluster. NCBI lineage: Eukaryota > Fungi > Basidiomycota > Agaricomycetes > Agaricales > Lyophyllaceae > Sphagnurus > Sphagnurus paluster. The sequence goes on from JABCKI010005715.1 coordinate 16,392, forward strand.
GGCCATGAACACTCTGGCGCGGTCTCTGAAGGTCGTAGTGTGACTTGGGCTACTGCTGATCATGCCATCCCTTCGCATGCCATCCCCATGGCGGAACTCACGCGCCCAGACCCGATCCTCTTCTACGCCGAGATCCCTTTATTCGAAGACGAGCTGCATGACAACGGATCTTCAAGTCTTATTGTTCGGATAGTGAGTGTTCTTTATTTTCTTTATTTTTCCAATACTCATCATCCATTGCGCCACAGAGAGTAATGCCAACGTGTCTATTTATTCTAGCACGGTTTACGCTACGCGTAGATCACGTACTATTTCGGACACACGACACACGCATCTACCATTCATTCACATCTCAGCCGCCACTAGTAATCCGCGAAACGAGCGGATGGGAGGCACCCTACGATCGCGTCAAACGGGTGAATAAATTTAATTTGTTGGTCGAAAGTGTTTTTTTTTTGACTCGAAGTCTACTAAGCAACTACCGCGACGAGACGACCTGACGCCTCTCACGGACCCCACTTTCATCGCGAAGGTCCTCACGGACCTGCCTGTCGAGGTGTCCCAGAAAGAGGGTGCTAATACGCGGTGGCGAGGTCTTGCAAGAAACGTAGAAATCGCAACGTTAGCTTAGATATGGGCTGCACCCTTCAGAAGAGCTGAACGCTGAACGTTGAACGTTGAATGCAGATGCGGATTGCAGGTATTATAATAAAACAACAGATGTAAAAATAGCGTAGCGGTAGTCCATATGATGCCATAAAACATGAAAATGAGGGGAAAGCCACTACATCAACTTTGCCTCTCTCTTGGACTGCGCGACCTGCGCAAGGCGCTGGCTCCGGAGCGTCATATGCGTCCCCTGAGCGGTCTTCTTGCCTGCCGCTGCGGGAGCAGCAGGGCCAATCGATGATTGTGAAAGGGATATTCGCGTCTCATCAGAGGCGAAGCCAGGGATACGGATATTATGGTTCCGTTCTGTAAGGTATTTAGCATCTAAGCAATTCATTCGACAATCGGTAACGCACCTAGATGTAACTGCAAGTCACGAACTTCCAAAGTATCGCCGCCGCGGTGCTTAGCAAGTCGACAGGCGAAGTTGGTCACGGAATCGATAAATTCGTCCGCGATGGAAAGTAGTAACTGAGTGGTGTGAGAAGGTAAAAGTGAGAGGATAAGAAACGAAAACCCACGTCTTCGACTTCAGGTTCTATTTTGACATTGGGGTCTACACTCGCTACGAGATCCTGAATAGTCCTCCGCATGCTTTGGTCACCTGGAGTATTCTTCCTCCGCGGCCTTCCGTCGTCCAGGTTAAGCATGCTCGCGTCGTCCTGCGGTCGCGCAACTTGGGCAGGCGTACCTGATACATCAAATATTAGAGCCGACTCATTCATGAATCGATGTTGTTACAAACCAGATATACGACCGCTCGGTATACCACCCGTGAGAGTAGGCCGGGTCTGTGCCCACTGAACAGCACCAGGATTGTGCACGGTGAGATTCTGGCTGATCGCAGGATAGTAGTCTGCGGGGTTCGTGCCAGTAAGGCTAGGAGGTTGGGATGCTTCGTGGCCAGTTTTAAAAGCAGGATTAGACGGCGTTGGGGGCTTCGGAGCTGAAGTTTAGACATGCCATAGATGAAAATCAACAGAAATAAAGGTACCTTGGCAGCCGGCGTGGTTGACCCCTTGTGCTTGTCGGCGAACTGTTTAAGCTGTTGAAAGGGCATGTTCTTGAGTCGATCGGGGTTGAGCGGGGCATGTCACAATACCTGCAAGATCTGGGCCTGATTAAGCTTCCCCTGCTTGACGAGCGTAGCCATGTTTGAGAGCAGGATCTGCGCCATACGCTCGTTCGAAACTTGTTCTCCTGTGTGGTTCTTGAGGAGATTTCCAAGGACACCAATCATATCGACGGCAGGCTGTTCGACCGGGGCTGTAGTACTAGGTCCTGCAGCAGCATTCGGGGTAGCGCTGGAGCTGGAGCTGGCGGCGTTGTTGTCCATGATGATTACTTGGTTGCCGAGCTGCGCGTGCCAGTGCTCAAGTCACTTGTGTGGCGTGGCCCTGAGAGCCAAACATCGACTCGTCGAGGAATTTTTTGCAAATTATCTGCCTCCCGCAAAATGGACGTTTCTAACATCCTCGCTTCTCATGCTGCAAAATAGTGAGGCTTTATGTTATTTACCTCTTTTAATCAGCACTGATCTTTTGCTCATAGCCAATCGATAACGGTCGAGAAGGAGACTCCGTTGGAGGTCGATCCTGGTTTTTTAACTGTAACGGACCTCAACCCAATAGACGAGGAATCGTATAAGTGAGCACGTTGTCGCATAAAATTTATTAAATCTAATTCAACCTTCACAGTGAGAACCTCGAAGAACATCTCCAATCTCTTGCGCGGGACGGAATACAAGCTCTCTATGCCTCACTGTTCACTCTTCCCACCCGTACTTCCCCCGATGGCCCTCTTGCGCAACTCCCCCCTCCAAAAACACAGCTCCCCCGCGCAAAGCCTCTTCCGAAGCCCAAACCGCAGACCAAGTGGGAAGCATTCGCCGCGGCGAAGGGCATCCAACACAAGGTTCGCGACAGGAAGGAGTGGGATGAGGAGCGGCAAGAGTGGGTTAATCGCTGGGGACGCAACGGCAAGAACAAGCAGCTCGAGGAGCAATGGATCACTGAAGTGCCCCTCAACGCTGGTCAGCGCCTTTCGCTACAAATTATACGTGCATTGCATCTAACACAACCGTCCGTCTAGATGTCGACCACGATCCGAGAAAAGCAGCGCGAGATGCCCGCAAGGAGCGCGTCGCAAAGAACGAAAAGAAGCATGCGCAAAACGTTGCCCGTGCAGCCGCCGCGAACCCACGGGACGCCCGCAAACAAGACATCGAAAAGACGCTCGCGACGACGCGCATTAGCACAGCTAGTATGGGCAAGTTCGATAAGAAGCTGGATGGCGAGAAGAAAATTCGTGGCGTCAAACGGAAGGTTAGTATTCCCTGTTACTGTTCCATGTACCCGCTCAATTGGTATTTTCCAGTTTGACCCTACAGAAAAGTCGGTTGCTGACGAGGCCAAAGCCTCGGTTGCATTGCTCTCGCGACTGGAAAGCGACTCGAAAAAGACACGGCGAGAGCCTCAAGCCGAGGAGAGTGTCCTCAACACTCGCAAAGCTGTTCGATTTGCCAGTAAAGGCAGGGGTGGTTTGGCTCTCGGACGGGAAGCAGCAGGTGGCCGATCTAGTAGGGGTGGTCGAGGCCGTGGCCGCGGTGGCAAACGATGATCAAGAATATGATATACATATTCCTTTTGTGCGTTGTTCATGGTCTTGTTTTCGTATGGGGTGTATTCATAGACGAAATGTTTTATGTTTGACGTTCGGATTGGCACATTTCAATTGTAAACCACACCATTGCTTCTCTGTTTCAGTCAACGGTACACAGCTTGAATTTCCGTTTACCTTCGTTCAAAATAAAATAACATCACCACCTCTGCCCACTTGAACTTGCCTCAGAATATGTCGGCAAATCATCCTCGTCACCTGCCCCACTTCCGCCAAGTTTACCTACATGTCCCTCGACTCTCCACGCCCACTCGTTACCCTCCTTCCAGCGGAAGTGATCTCCCCCGAAATTGACCTTGAATTCTGTTGCGCCCGACACACCCACAGCCGCATACACATCATGCGCCCCTCGCGGGAGGTATACACCATTGAACGCCGGTGGGAGGCGCATACCGTTGAATGTGAAGAAAAGTGTGCCCGTACTGAGCTCATACCCACACCCAATTATGTCTCCATTCCGTACCGTTAGGGCCTGCGACTCGGGGAGATAGTCCCGCCCACCGTCCGGGTCCTCGAAAAACTTGCGCATGTCGTCGAGGTGTAGGCCACCACTCAGACGGTTCCATCCGGGGAGGCGCCAGTCTGGGTACGGGCGGCATGCGGTTCCTGATGTTGGGACAGTTAGCGAAAGGATTCTATGAGTCTATATATCACAAGTCCTCACCCACGGCAACGAAACCCCCAGCGTCGACGTTCATTTCCAAGATCTCCACCTCGTAGTAGACGCCCTGCTTTCCTTTAACATCATACAACCCCGCCAGGATCGGCAGGTCGCTCAAGAGGCACGTATCCTGACATTTACTGCTTGTCTTTACGCGGACGACAGCGTCATCGCTCTTCGATTCCCCGGGATTGTGTACGCTGCCAACGAATCTCGAGGTCCGAGGATGCTCGAGACGCCAGGCTTTGTTCCCTACGGCATTTATGTGGTCCACAACTTCGGATGGGAGGAGGCGTGGCGGCTCCAGTGGGTAACGATTGCAGAAGTCCTCTGCAGCTTCGTAGTCATCGTTCGAAGCCTCATTCCGTAGTCCGTATTGATGCTAGGGATTTGACCATATCTTTTAGTAGTGTGGCGTAGGGGGACAGTGAGAACACGTACGGAGACCTCAGGGGCTGGGGCCCATTTAGGGGGAGCTTCGGGGTCATGGTGTGATTGATCGTGATGATGATCGTGTTCAGTTAACTTTGCCTTGAGAGCTTTGAAGAAGGAAGGCATGGTGGTTAAACGTTAACTTGTCAAGGGAGGGTAAGATGAGGTAAGAATCGATGCTGTAAAGTAAGATCAAAAGCATTGTAGTTTGTTGGCTCAGCCGCTCAGCTCAGCTGGTTGGCAAATATAAATCGTGGGTTTGCCTGGCATTCTACTATTTAGCAATGCCCTCCGCAAACCCTCCCAACTGAAGTCAAAATCTGCGGGATACTTAGCTAAGGACTGGTACCACATGGGCAAATCTTATCTTCTTCCAAGTTCGGCAAGATCCTGATTGACACTTTTCCTCATCATGATCAAAAGCTTCACATTATTTCCACCATGCTCTTCTGCCCTACATGTTCCAACCTCTTGGTTATATCTTCTGAGACAGGCTACAACAAATGGGCCTGTAACAGCTGTGCATATGAGTTCCCAATCACAAAACAGGTTCGCACACTCCCCGGAACGCGATACCTCTTCAACTTAGGCCTTTGCCCCCATGCGTGCAGATGACCTCGCGGACGAAGCTGAAGCGCAAAGAGATAGATGACGTCCTAGGAGGAGAGGAAATGTGGGCGCATGCAGATTCTACTATGGGTGCGTTGGACTTGTCTTCGACCTGAGGTACACCTGTTGAAAATGTGGATTGCATATCGGCCATAGCTTCCTGCGATAAATGCAACCATAACCAAGCATATTTCTACCAGTTACAGATTCGGTCTGCTGATGAGCCCATGACGACGTGTGCGTGTACGCTTCCCCCTCTCAGATTTGCACTAACAACTCTCATCCCTCGAAGTCTATCGGTATGCTTTATGGGATCTTTGTGAGAATCAATATGTTTACTCGGCTGCGCAGCTGTACTGCTTGTGGCCATCGTTGGCGTGAAAACTAGAACGGCTTTCCAATATCTCTTTAACTGGTGAGACCATTTGCCCGCGTAAAATTGAAACTTGAATTCATAATTTTGGTGCAGTCATCAGTCCACTGGAGCTCTTACTCTCTCTCCTTTGCATCAACGCCAAGATCAATCGATCAATAAGGGTAAATAACGCGTGCGCCACTTGTGGAATGGACGACAGCCTTTCCTTGTGGATTTAGATAGGGTGCATGTGTTTGCATTACAATATTCGCCGCATGAGTTGAATTTCGTGAAAGTAATACTACTTAATAGTTTGGTAAGGCGTGATCATACGCTTCACGGCAATTATTTACACAGATAACATTGCATCAAGATCCTTTTGGGTCGACGTCAGTGACGCCATGAATAGAATACTTGAGATTGACAGGCGATGTTGCTGACCCGAGCTATGCATCCAATACCTTCTGAAAACGCTATCAGTTATCCTGACATCTATCTTGGAATAACTCCGGAAATGAATTATTAGTGGGCGTTTTTGTCGTCGAGATCACAAGCATAGTCGAATGCAAGTTTCGGACCCGAAGGCGTAGCTGGGAGAATAGACCCTGCGTATGACGATGATGACGAATAGCTGTGGTGAAAGTTGGCATTACTGCGGAGACTTGAAGTCAAAAAAATGGATTCGTGCACTTGATCGAGGGGTTGATGGCAATTGTTGCAATGTGGGGTGCCTGTAAAAATCGGCTGAGGTGGTGGTCATCGGAGACTTGGAAATAGGATAAAGTAGTCACGACGGTCACGAATCCAAGGTCAGAGGCGACGGGTAGAAATGGATCCCTCGCGTGGGTGTCATATCCCACCATCAGTCACACTCGTTTGCCACTTGTTTTTTCACCACCATCGACCGCAGCAGTGGCAGCCGTTTTGTTTGATCTTGCCACACTCGGTGGCACGAACTTGTACGCAACTTGCCTGGGGGAATGCAGACCTGCTGACTGTCCCCCGATACACCTGGATTGACAGAACAATGGACGGCACCCTCCGCGAGCTGGCTGTGCTCCATCCGTAGATGGCGCCACGTGATATTTAAGGTTAGGTCCAAGTATTGTTTAGTGGCCTGTGCGTGAGAAACGGGTATTTGGGTTGATTTGATTTCGATGTGACAGAGACCCCATACTCGGGAGCGTCCGACTTTCTTTCACATACCTCTCTCGATCGCACACACCGCCCGCTCATCGTTCCCGACGACGCACAGCACCCTCTTGACATCGCAGGCAACGTCGCACACGCTTCACCTATCACCTTCTCCAATATCATCCCTTGTTGTCCTCAGCTTGAACCCGGCTGTGGGCCTCCTTGCTCTCCTGCTTCATTTATCGTCGCAGTACTCCACGCGCTCTAATATCTCGTCGCGCTCGACCCTGCTCGTAATCCGCGTCGCGTCCCTCATTTCTTGCCTTTGGTTGATGTGCTAGGCCCCCAAACCCATCTTTTTTATCCATCCTCTCCATATTTGCCCACACTGGCTGCCTCAACCATCTCCCAACTTTCCAACCAACCCGACGAGGACTTTATCAACAGGTCTCTCCTAGACTCCCTCGACGCTCAAGCAGACGCTGAGCCAATCTCATCTTCCGACTCAGAGCAAGCCGTTGCCCACTCCTACGGCACTGGATCCAGTTCATCGTCTGCTGGTGACTCATCTTCAGTCCCATATCACTTACCAATGCAAGCTCACCACCGATCCCTTGCGCATCCTGACTCCCCAGAAACCCACAACCATCAGCATATTCCCCCTCATGACCCTATGTACACTCACCAAAACAACATGTATGTTTCCTCAATTCCCGACGCCGTGCACACCATCCATTCTGAGTATGTTACTGAACACGAGTCGCGGAAATTCCAACAACAACAACAACAGCAGCATAAGCTCGACGGTTTCAACAACTTCCGTTCCAACAATTTTAACCAGTTCCCTGCTACCCGGCCGCGACACACCCCCCGAACAACATTTCCCACATCCAATCAGTTTCGCGACACCACCTCATATTTCCCCACCTCTGCAACCGACATATTCCCTCCCATGACATCTCCGCCTCAATCGCACTTGCAATTCGAATCCCGTGCAAGTTACGAGTTCAATGGGGGTCAAATCAATCTCAACGGACTAGGTCCCAAGCAGCCATATTTGGATCTTTACCCTTCTCAGAACGTTATCCCTTCCCACTCTGTGAACGGCAGTAAAACCCATCAGCAGCAGCAACCCCAACACTCTGCTTATTCAGCACCCTACTCTAACGGCCCACACCTATCTTCGCAGACGCCATATGGACCTCATGTGCCCGCGGCGTCGATGACACCCTCTGCTAACGGGACGAACGCACCTCTACTTTCAAATGGATCGCAAGCTTTAGCACTCCCGGCGAGCGCCTCGACAGTTAATGGCTCCAACCTCGCAACTAATGCAGAAGAGATATCGACAATTTTTGTCGTCGGATTCCCTGAAGACATGCAGGCATGTGCAGATTGGACTCATTTCGTTTGCATTGGGTTAACATAAACATGCACAGGAACGCGAGTTTCAGAATATGTTCACGTTCTCGCCCGACTTCGAAGCCGCTACCCTCAAAATCCCGAATAAGGAATACACCGCCTATGGCGGAGTTGGGGGCAGTGGTACAGCAGGGATGAGGAATGGCTACTCAGCTTACGGTGGACCTAACGACCCATACAATTTAGTTACCGTCAACCAGGGCGGTGTGGTTGTCGACGGCGGACGCGACGGGACCATGGCTTCTTGGCCCGCAAATGTGCCCGCGGATGACATTAATGGTCTGCCTTTCCTTGGGAGCGCTATTTCAGGAGGTAACCCTGGTGGCATGAATATACCCCCTCGGAAGCAGATCATCGGCTTCGCAAAGTTCAAGACACGAGAGGCCGCGCTGCAGGCACGCGACGGGCTCCAGGGACGCCGAGTTGACATCGATAAGGGTGCGGTGTTGAAGGCGGAGATGGCGAAGAAGAACCTGCACACAAAGAGAGGTGTAGGACCCGTCCCTGGTGGCGCGGCTAGTGGTGGTGCGTCTGGGGCTGCGGGGCTTCATGCACTTACCAATGGTACAGTCCTAGGTGCCGAGCCCTACAATTTGGGGGGCAACGAGGCAATCGGCGCCAGAGACCGGGAGTTAGGGACTCTGGGTGCCATGGGACTCAGCAATGGGCGCCTGAACCAATGGAGGGACCAAACCCAGCATCAGCACGAGCACATTCACTCGGCTGGCCCAGGTAGTATGGTTCCATCAGACCGGGATGAGGAAGACAGGCGGGGTATGATCAGTGCCATGGGTTTGGGTTCCTTCGGTCCCACGACCCGCGGTCCTCGTGAGCGTGCCGAGGACGACGAGCGTGAGCGTCGCAGGAAGGACAAGGACATGATGCGCCTGCGTGCAGGCAACTCGACAGCCTACGATGCCTTCCACTCTGTCCCGGCCGGGCCTGCGCCTATGTCTCACTCTTCCAGACACCTGCAAAATCAGGCCGTACTATCATCAACAGAGGTCGAGCCCACGGTAGCGGGCCCCATGATGGTTAACGGGTTTGTAGGGCGTTCTTCCCAGCAGCAGCACGAAGATCTTCCCGGTCCATGGGACAATATCCGAAGCAGAGGCGTGAACAGACCCCGGTCATCTTCGCAGCATTCGACCTCTCCGCCTCCTCAGCAAAGCCTCTACGACCAGAACCCTCAGTCCTTCTCTCCTCCAGAACACCACCACTTCCTTGAACAGGCACATCACGATCCCCAGTATGTAGCTCCACGCAACAATGCCCCTTCGGAGTCCAGTTCATCGAGTGTTGTCGGTGGATCCCAGAGCATTGTGGGTGGTGTGAGTGAAGGACACGTAACCGATGCTGAGCTGTCAAGGGCCCTTGGTGGGCTCGACGTCAACACGGATGGCGGCAAGATCTCGCCGCAGCTTCCTTCGCCGGCTTCCGGTGCGAGCTCCAGGAATGGTGTTGATCAGAACCCTCCTGTAAGTTTATCTTCGCTCCCCTTCATGTAGCCAGGAGATTGATCGGATTTGTGCTTAGATTAATACACTATACGTTGGTAACCTACCAACCTCACCACCAGCTAGCGGCTTTCCGCAAGACTATCTGGAAGAGAGCCTAAGAGAATTGTTTTCCTCTCGAGCTGGATTCCGTCGTCTATGCTTCCGCCACAAGAACAACGGACCTATGTGTTTTGTTGAGGTAAGTTATGTGGTACATTCAACGCGAGTCGTCAATTCTGACATCACATCAGTTCGAGGATGTGTCATATGCAACCAAGGCATTAAACGACCTCTATGGGAATCCTCTCAAAGGCCTTGTCAAGGGTGGCATTCGCTTGTCGTATAGCAAGAATCCCCTCGGCGTTCGTACCCCCACAAGTGCTGGGAACAACACTTCTTCGCTTCAACAGCAACAAATGCAGAGTAATAACACTAATGGTGTACCCAACGGTCCTTCTTATCCGCCTACCGTGACGCAGGACTTCAAGCCGAGGAACGAGGAACAGCTGCGCACAGCGCCAACTATTCTTCGTCGAGACATGGCCCCATCGCAGCCATCGGGCCAATCGTTCGGCCCTGAACTGTTGGCATCGTCGCCTCCTCCGCCCCGATTCTTCTCCTCATCTCCGTCTGCGTTTGTTTCTTCAAATCCTCCGATAGGGTCATCCAACTCATTCATACCGCGCTACGGCTTCGGTATGGTATCCAACCCAGGCCAGGCCCCCACATTTTCTCCATTCTCAAGCACTCCGCCCCCACACCCACATTCCACGATACCCGACCACCAGACGAACTCTGAAGGTCACCTGTCATCCTCGCATTCCCAGCATTTCCACAATTTCGCACCTGCCAGTAATCTAGAGGCTGCTAGGGCTGGTTGAGACTGCAGCATCACCAACATTAAAATCAATTCCCAAAGCAAGTGTTCCTTCGCCAATTTTTTATTATCTTATTCCATCTCTCTGCACAAACAAGCACGCACGCACATATTCTAAATCTCAATGCAACCTCGCAATCTATAACTCTGTACTACCGATGATCATTATCACCCCTTTGCATCCTACTTTATTCTCATGTTCATTCTTGTGCCCGTTTGCTTTATTTCTGGTTTTAGGACTCTTGTTCGTCTGTCTGTTGCAATATCTACACCCTCGCCCCACTCCAACACATATAGTGCCCTCATATGCCCCCATCCATCCCCCCCTCTGTCTCCGCTGCGTTGCCCCCCTCCCTTCCCGCTCCTGCTATCCCTCGTACTCGTTTCGTCTCGCTGCACTGTTCCACATATATATTCTGCTTTTGTTGTCTCCGTTCCCCTCTCCACCTTCGTATTACACACCTACCTGTTTTATTTAGTTAGTCTGAGAGACGGCACCTCCGCCCCCATTTGCTCTTTACCAACTATCTACATATATCATGTATATCATCATGACAAGATACCTTCATGAAATAATCGGAACTTTTTTACATCCAACTGTTTCTGTGAGTTTTTGAACTATGGCAGTTGTGAATTACAAGACGTTGCAGTGTGTTGCTCGCTACAAATGCCTTTGCTTTACCTCATTAATGTGAACCTGATTCCGGGCTCCAGACCTAGATTTCGTCACATAAGCGGACGAACGGTGACGTATGGTATTCCCTGGCGCCACTCGAGCCCCATAATCTCACTCCAACATAGATTTTCTTCTTGAGGAAAGGATATCTCACTCAAAAAAATTATTATTTTCTGGAAAGAGATCCTTCGGCAGAGCTATTGCATATACGGTGAGATTTAGGGAGAATCTACATCGAGTCCCGGAATGGCAAAGATGTCGTCGTTCCAAAAATAGATACATCAACCTCTTCCTCGTTCCTCTTCGATGACGTCGGTATATCATCATCGACTCACGGTCAACTATATAAAGCGCCACGAAATGCAAATGGAACCATAAACCCCTCACTATCGACTACTATGTCCCTCTCGGCAGCACCCAAAGATATTAGCAATGACCCAGTGCCAGGTTCCGTTACAGAACCCATCAACAAGCAGGCCAAGGATGCCGACGTCGAGCGCAAGGTAGGTCTTCGCTTCCTCTTTCGCTTCTGATCCCAGCTTCTTAGTACTCTACCTCGATTGTTATTTTACCATGTCCACCACGTTCCCTAATCTTTTTCATCTTTACGAACTTTCTCAACATCCTCTTCAGCTCCGTCTTTATGGCGTAATCGAGGCCTTCCGTCGTGGACGGCTCCCATCCAATGAACAAATTGACCATACCTTACAATATGTCCTGGACCACTCGCCTGTTGACGTGGACCGTCTCTCTTCAGAGGGGAAGAAGCTAGTTCAAGACACCCATGATATCATTGAAACCGCCCGTATGATGGTCCAAGAGAAGAATGCAGACGAGCTTTTCCAACAGTTCGTGTGGAATACGCGCGAAATTGATACAGAATCTATGCGCAACGGCGTACCAGGGAAAGACGGCATACCCGTCGAGCAGGAGAAGATAGATGCAGATTCCCAACAAGGTGTGCCCTATAATGAACCATATCTCCACTATTACTGACATATCTACTTAGCCGTTCAACATTTGCGCACGCTCCTCTCCCTTGTACTCACCAACTCCGAAGTCCGAAAGCTGCTCTCTGACTTCTCCATCATCGGGCGCGATATCCTCTCTACGGGACTTCAAAAAGCTGCCTCACACCTAGCACCTCCCCAGGATGCCCTTGCGAACGTGGACGCCGCTGCGCCACAAGATGAATTCATTACAGAGAGCGGACGACCTGCAGGGCCCGGAGAGACGCCTGTACTCGAGGCTCGTTTACCCGGTACGGGAATCAATGTGAAGCAGCATCCTAAGGAAGGAGAAACGAAGATCCAAGGCGAGGATGGGCAAGAGCGTAGCATGGGTGAAATGCAACAAATGCTCGTTGAGGAGTCGGATAAGGCGAAGGACGGCGCTGCGCGCGAGGGTGGCGAGCCGTCAGAATCACAATTACAACCACAGGCAGGGCATGGCGCGCTACAGAATGGCTTGGAGAGCGTGGATACCTCGCGCCTCGAGACGACGGCAAGGGGGGTTGTGGGTGATGAACGCATTGACCGCGCGACAGGGGGTGCACAGGAGCTTAAAGATACTGCTACATCTCCAAGTGACTCGGAAGGTGAGCGGAAGAAGGGCGGGTTCATGGACCGCGTGCGTGGTGTTCGGGTATGTTGCAGTTTACGTGCATATATGCACTAGTTTTTTCTATAGCTCACGTAACACTATCGCAGGATAATTTTACAGATAAGATACCTCAGGAACACCGGGATAGGTTCGACCGAGGCAAGCAATCTCTCAGTGAGGATTTTTTCCCGCCCGAGCGAAGGGATCAATTCATCTATCGTGGCAAGAAGGTACTCGGTTTCATGCACTATTCTCGACATTCCCCTCAATCGACTGTATCTAGGTGATTATCGAATGTCAGAAGCATGATGATTATCAAGAAGCTATACGGTGGCTGCTCTCGCGCATCGAAGAATACGCTATCCATGGGCAAGAAACAGTCGACGCACAAAAACAAGGGGTCCGCGACGCTGGTCAAGTACGATCTGTCATATATAGGCACGTTGAACATCACTGATGTATTTTCGCAGAACAAGTCTCTGCAGCGTGCGCTCGTGGAAATTCGAACTCTCCTTGAGCGCTTTGCGAATGGCAAAAGCATGGATGGTATCATGGATGCGTTTGGAGCGCTTCGTGACGATGCAAGTAGGGACAAAGAGCTACGCGACTGGTTCCGCGCTGTGGACGACTACATACGCAAGGTGTGCTGAAGCAGTTTTGCGTTGACTCATCACTCTGACATAGAGATTCGGGGCCCAGGTTCTCCTTCAACCAGGATACGTGCTCGAACCTGACTGCAATACGCAAGCAAATACGCTGCGTGACAACGGGCGCAAGTTCTACGATGACAAGTACAAAGACCACTTCGATTTGCTATTCAATACTATTGGTGCATGGTTTGGTGCTATGGGTGAAGATCCAGTACGCATTTTCTTTCCTTCCTTCTTACGAGGCACTTAATAAATACTATCAGCTCAATGTAAGGTTCGGCGAAGATTGGGCACGTCTGACTCGGGACTTGCTCTTCGATAGCGAAGGCAGCCTCACATTCAAGAGTGAGCTATGGAATGACATTCGGAAGGTCATCCTCCCGCAGCTTGTCGACAAGGTATGTGAATTATGCATTTATAAAACCATACTTCCGACCGATGCCGCCCAACAGATTGGCTATATCCCTATCCCACGGGTCGAGTACACGGATGACTCGCTCGACCTTGTCGTCGAGAACCTCACGCTTTCAGGACGTAACCTTTTCCCCAATATCATTGCCCTTGAGGCACACAATTTCGTGCGCTTTTCGCCCTACAACAACATCAATGACGAGTCGCACCACCGCTTCACAATCACTCTTGGCCAGATGCAGGCCGACATGCGCGATGTTGCGTTTTACTACAAGAAGAAGAGTGGTATACCAAAGATGAGTGACTCTGGGCTTGCAGATGTGGTCCTGGGTGGGCATGGACTTACGGTGGGTTTGGTCGCACTTCTCCTGATTGTGTCTGATATTTTTTAGGCTACCGTCGTACTCGTGTCGGCAGGCAAAGATCGATCCTCTGTGTTCAAAGTTGAGGATGTACACGTCAAAGTTGACTCCCTCAAGTTCAGTATTCGTGATTCGAAGCATGACTTCCTATACAAGACGCTCAAGCCACTAGCGACTGGGCTCGTCAAAAAACAGATTCAGAAAGCCATCAAGGATGCCATCCAGACCGGACTAGAATATGTTGATGGGCAACTAGTCAACGTACGTGATAAGATGGAGGCCGCGAAGGCATCTGAGGGCGAAGAGGGGCGGAGGCAGGCACTGCAGCAGGTTCGTGGATTTTAGAGAATGTCTTTTACGTACGCTTGACGCCTTTGATCTTAGTTGTTCCAGCGTAAGAAGGAGGATACTGTGGTCAAGACGTCGGCGTCGTCCATTTCTACCAGCGGCTCCCATTCACAGTTCAGAGTTGTTTCGAACAAGCGTAATTCTCTGCTTTCAAGCACTGGGCACCCTGCTGGATGGGTCAATCGCGCGGCAGAGAAGCAGCAACTCGCTGAACAGGGTCAGGACTGGCGGTCTGACGCGTAAGTCCTTGTGATTTCGTTACCGATTGAAGGCTCATCGGTATCCTTGTATAGATTCACTATCGTTCAATGAAGGAACCATACCCTCTTGTTCTGCCCGAGCTATGCCATTTTTCTCTGATTGAATGACTTGGGATTAGTGTACAACGTGATAGTTTTCTCGTGTCTTCTAATGACTTTATGATAATACAACTCAGTACTTGCGCTCCTCAAAAGTTGAGAAAGACACTCTCAATGAATTTAAAACAAAGAAAATCTTCCGGGAAATGGTTAGAAGTAAGGATAAAACACGGGGTTGAGAAATTTAGCAACATGTGTAAAGCATGAATAACGAGTTCGTGCCTACTAGTAATCCTTTACCGCTCCACCATTCAGATACACTTTCCCATTGACCTTGGTGTTTCCTCCCCGTCGGAAAGCGCATTCTGAATCGCAGGCTCAGAAGGCAAATCTTGCTGCGCCGGGGAATTTTCCATAAGTTTGGACAGGGTTAATTCCGTGTTGAGAAATGGCAGCGTTCACGACCTTGCCTATGGCCTGCTGGAATATTGGGTTCAGTGAGTCCGATAAACCGTAGCGAGGGATTTCGCCAAAGTAGACTTACGTGTAGAAAACCGTTTCCAGGACCAGATATCGACGCGTCCTGAATATTACATCCTAAGCCAGCTAAGACGCGTTTTGTCTTGGTTCCTGATGAAAACCCTCTGAAGATAGTCCTTCAGGTTGAATCAATGCTGTATAAAGTCAACCATAGCATCCAAAGAGTAGCAGAGTCCTGGAAATATTCTCCTGATACGCTAAATTTCAGCTGTCCCTTGCATCCGTTGCATCCTTACGATAAATAAACATACTCATTTGTCTCCATAATCTGAAAGCGCAGTTCTGTGTTGCGGTGTCGAAATTGTCAACGTTCTCGGACATCATTTTTAAGGCTCACACCATAAATCGGAGGGTCATAGTTTTTAGTATATTCTGCCATTGAAATATCCAGTGTTGGCTAAAATGTGATCTTTTGTCCCTTGCTCGGCAAGATAGCAGCAGACTCGCGCTTCGCAAGAGCAAGTGCCGCTCCTGGCTTGGGGCGCGACTTGGGGCCCTTATGCCGCCTGGGCTCTTCCCCACCCACCACGCGTTCCTCGCGAGGTGTCACGCCCTCGTTGATAGCACTAGCGGGCTCAACGCCATGTTCTGCTTTTTCGGTGGACCAATCCTGACGCGGCTTGCGTTCAGGACGTTCTGGGCGCTCTGGGCGCTTCCCATGCGATAGACCCTCGTGTCTCTTGGGTGGTGCGGCACCCTCCTCGCGCTTCGCCTTCGGCGCACCGCGACGGACGGCGTCGGCGCCGGCGTACTCGACGACCAGCTTCCGCCCATTCAACTGGTGGTTTTTGGGGTTGATGAGCGAGGCTGTTGCATGTTCGATGCTTGTGAAGTCGACGAAGGCGAAACTATAAAAAAAAAGTATCTTAGTACAGATGGGGTAATTGGAGGGAAAACTGACCCTTTGCAAGCACCACTGTCCTCGAAAGTCCCCATGCGGACCTTCCGAAGCCACACGTCTTTGGGCTCTTTGGGCTTTTCCCTTTCCTTTTCCTTTTCCCTTGCCTTTTTGTCCTCCTCTTCGTCCGAGGACGCATCGTTTTCTTCTTTTTTGGGCTTTTTTGGCTTCGGCCTATGCGCCTCGAACAATTGCCGTATGTCATTTTCTGTCGTCTCAAAACCAAGGTTACCGAGGAACAATGTCGGCGCTGGAGGCTGCTTCTGAGCGCGCAGAATCTTTTGTGCAGTCTTGGAGTGTGTTACAGACGCAGCTTCAGCGCCTGGAGCGGCCGGGCGGCCAGTGAAGTCATCGCCTAGGAAGCAAGCCCAAGCAGAGATACTTTCACGATTGTATACAAAAAACAGAGAGAAACTAGCGCACCGTCCTTGATAAGTAGCTTCCGCCCGATCAGCGGCTGCTCAGAGAGTGAGATGGCCACAAACTTGGCTTCGGGCGTCGCAAAATCGACATATGCGAAGCTGCGAGGTCACGCTCAACAAAAACCATACATGAAGGGGAAAAAACAGACCCGCGATTCTCTGGCTTCATCGCTGGATTTGCCGCAGGCTTGGTGGGCATGTATATGCGCACGACCTCGCCGACGTCCTTGAAGAATGTCCTGAGGTTTTCCTGTGTCGTCTTGAAGGACATGTTCCCCACCCAGACAGAGTTTTTGCGCTGCGCCGCGGGGACAGGGACGGCCGTGCCGTTCTCAAGCTTGCGCTTTTTCTTAGAGGATCCCTCACCCTCGACATCTGCATCCTCAACAGCATCTTTCTTGGCCTTTAACTTCGCAGCTCTCTTCTGTCTCCGGCGTTCGGCATGGGAAAGGACCGGCTCGTCAGGAGTTGCTACAGCCTCATCTTCTGAGTCGGAAGAATCGGGATCACTGTCGACGACTGGAGGAGGCGCGGTGTCTTTTCTTTTTCTTTTTGTCTTTACTGGAGTAGGTGGTTCTGGGCTAGGACTGCTGGACGATGAAGAGCTCATCTTGAAAGAATCTCAGCCAAGGTAGAATTCCAAAGTAGCAAGCCGTCGATCGCTGACAAATCTCTTCTGTGATGGACAGAGATATGTTCAGAGCTTCAGTGTTGTTCCCAACGCTTATAGGATAAACTATCAGTGCTTAGCGCTCTCAATAGATCTCAACAGCTGGAACTCTCACTGGGGCTTAGCGCTTGGAATAACATAAATCTTGGACCAAATCATCGATCTATGATCTTCTGCACAACTGGATTTCTATACTCACACATGCACCTTCACTACTTCTGTCGTATTTGACTTCCTCAACCCCAGATTCTCATTGGTTAAACAATATTGGCGCCTCATTCATTCCCTCCCGCCTGAAGTGACGAGATGTCAATCACATATCCGGAGGAGTTGTATATCATAAAACACGCAAAAACCCTACCGTACCACTGCCCTCCCCCTCTATCGCTATTATGACATCTTTTGGAGAGTCACCCTTTCAAATCTCGGTTACTGATACTCAACTCTCGCTCCTCAAGCAAAAGCTCGCCCTCACAACTTTCCCCGACGAGCTTGACGAAGCACGCTGGTGCACCTCTGTCGGACATAAAACGCCTTGCCAAGCGCTGGGAAAATGGCTACGACTGGAGAAAGCATGAAGCTGCCCTCAACTCAGAGCTACCGCAGTTTACCCGATGGTTTCAGACTTCCTCCAAACAAAGGCCATCTGCGATCATATGGAACTTGCAAAAGAAGCAGTGATCAAACCGTCATTTGCAGCCTCTTTACACTATAGCGATCGCTAAGTTTGCACTGGTTTCCTGCTCGAAGTTATATCTAGCCAATGAAACTTAACCTTTGTCTTTTTTTCTTATCTCATAAGAATTATTTTGTGTAATAGATGAACTACTTGTGTACTTGTACGCCCAGTTGAACTTAGTTATGAGTATGAAAAATGTAATGAAAGTGTTATTGATTGATTATATATATGATAGTACACATCTACATAAATCCACAGAAATGAACGTGAAGGGTATAGCGGGCAATAGATAATAAAATGGGCACTGTACACTCGACTGTCTCCGTCTCTCCTCATTCCTCAACGTGCTGCCGAGGCAGACACGCTCCTTCTATGCCCCCCCTCGCCGAGCACAGACTTGGGGCCCCGGCGCGCCATCGCCCACAAGAACACAAGGATGATAACACAGAACTGCAGCCACAACCAGAGCTCCAGCATCACCCCGCCAAACCCGCGCCCCTTACGCTCAGGCTTTTTCTCGGGGTTGTCTACCCCTTTGACGCTGCCGCTGCTACTGCTGCTAGCGATGCGCCCACGTTCCGCAGGTTGACCCGTAACATTCTCGACAGCGGTATCGAATACGCTCGCAAGGCGTAGCGGGAGTGGTGTCGACGGGCGCTCCGGGCGCTCCTCATGGGCAGGCTCTCCCACATCAGCCTTAATCGCTGCCAACGATTCCGCAAACCGGCTGTCTACCCAACGGTTCGTGCGTGACCGCAGGGTTTCAGTCATGCGGTGGTACCTCAGCGACGCTTGCTTCCCCGCCGTACCCGTAGTGTCTTTCCCAGCCTTGTCGGGCGTCGGCGGCTCGACGGATAACCGGAGCCCAGAGCTGGAACCCTCAACGTTCATAGATATCGACATCGGTGTCGGCATTGCCTCGCGGTCGCGCGGTTCTTGTGGTGACCCGATATTACGGAAAGAGGTATGGGGTGACGGGGAGGGGGAAGAGGGCGCTGAGATGCCCGTCAGGTCATAAAGGCTGTTCGTACGGAGGTGTGGGTGCTTTGAGGCGCTGAGACCCCAGCCGTCGCTGAATTCATTTCCAAGTTCGTTTTCTAGGGTGCGCTGAGGGCCGCCGAACGGGTTTTGCGACGGACATGATGGGGAGAGACTGAGTGAGGAAAGAGCGGGTGATACGAGGCCGTTGCTCTCAACAGACTGGGACTTGCGGTGCCCGTCGCTGTGATACGGTGATGCGAATGGCACGGGGAGGTTGAACACTTTCAGCTGGTCAGGTGTAGACGCATCCTGGCGGCCCCCCTCGGGGCCGTCAAATAGCCCCACCAAAGACTTGCGCGTCCGGGATGTGCTCGAGATGTTCAAAGACTGGCGCATGTGGGTCATGCTCGATGAAGCAGAAAAGTCACCCTCAAGGTTGCGTCGAAAGCTCTTGAACCGGATAGTATCATCACGCGAGCGCCCGCCATCTGAAATACCATCGACATCCCCTGCCTCGGTGATATTTGCATCGGCAAAGTACTCGTACACCTTGCTGATATGCTCTGTCTCCCGTTGCATTGCGTTCAGCTGATTCGCGGTCTCAGCCTGCTGGTCGAGAATACGCCCATTGGTGTGCTCCAACTCCTGTATTTTTTCCAGCAGCTGTGCAATGAGATGAGACTCCGGATATGGAGTAAGGGGCGCAGAGCCGTACGTCGGGCGGCCTATGCTCGAAGGCTTCCGAGGAGTAAACGAAAACGTCCCATTAGGCCCGCCAAAAGTAGAGCCCTCAGGCGCAAAGTCCCTTATCTCGGAATCCTCGTCCTCTTCATCCTGTCTGCCCTGACCGAGATTGCGCATCGCCCTCAGTTTAGCCTCACGTTCCTCCTTTTTCCTCAGGACTTCGTTGACAACCTTTTCCGAGTCCCACCCGAACCCAGCCTTGGTCTTTTGTTCCAGCTCCTCACTCTTTGCCTGCGTCTTCTCGAGCTCTTCCCGTAGCGTCAAAATTTCCTTTTCTAGCCGCTTGAGAGCACGCCGACCCGACTGGTCTGCGCTCAACGACTCCGATTCCAGCCGTTCGAGTTTATCGAGTAGCTCGGCGTTCTGGTCTGCGAGGTGTGAGATTTCCGCTGTCGACACGGAGATTTTACGCGCGTGGCCCTTGTACGTGTCGACCGGCGACGACTCGTACTCGGATATAGGGCGGCTCAGGTTGACGCTGTAACGGGAGGAACTGCGAGAAAGCACTTCTGGGGACGGTGTGGGAGATGGTGTGGAGGGAAGACGAGCAAGCAGCTGCTGGTGCTTGGACTTGAGCACTACATTGTTGTCGTAGAGATTCTTGCACACTGCGGACGCCATTTCAAGTTCTGCGTAATAACGAACACATGTATGTCAGACACGCCGGTTCATGAATATGATTGCAGCGAGGGGCACGCACCGTTCTCGCGCTCTTTGATAAGATCATCGGCCTTGACGAGTAGTTCGGAGAGCTCCTCACGCGAGCGCTCATTCATCCAGTCTACGTCTTCCTGAGTCTCTGGGACTGGTGGTGTTTCGCGGTCGCCAGCAAGATCCCAAGCTACCCTCTGGAACGTAGCAGCCATGGGCGAACCAAGGAGTGTATCCATGCGAGGCTTGCCGTCTGGGGTGAGAGTGAACGCTGCCGCATAAGACGGTGGTGGTGTTGATGCGGCGTGTAGGAGCGCCGACGACCTGCGGACCTTTGCGGGTGGGCGTGGACGAGGAGTCTCGTTGAGGGAGGAAGCCAGCATAGTGGAGAGTCAAGGAAAGGCGGCTGGTTGGGGTCAGAAATGAAGACTATCAGTGGATTGCGTCCCCAGCCACATATTCTGAGACCGACCGATCTTGTAAAGTCAACGTGCAGTTGATTCTCTGCAGTTAGTGTATCCTTCAGCAATACCGTAAGTTGTAACCGGCTGAACAGTTTTCAACGTTGTTCAACCCGCGTCTGTCACCACATGACACGGGACGGAATCCCATTAGGCCCAAAATGCGCAACTACTGTACTGATATGATTACATGCGACCATAGAAAATAGTCCTTTAACTTGATGTACCTACGGTTATCTACTCAACTAATCCCTACTACTGCTGCTGCTGTCCTGTCGTCGTGGGTGCTTTCCCAAATGAAAAACTATTTGTTGTGCCAGCATTCGTCGCAGGCGCCCCAAACCCGAACGCACTCGGACCTGATGATGTTTTCCCGAAAATTGAGCCTCCCGCCGGTGTCGTGGAGGTCTTGGCACCATCCCCAAAGCCGAAGCTGGCTGCTGTTGTCGGTGCCGGTGTCGTACTTGAGGGAGCGAATGAGAATACAGGCTTGGCGGTGACTGGTGTCGAGGACGTAGTAGTTGGCGTAGTAAATGAGAATGCCGCCTTGGGTTCCTCAGGTTTTGTAGTTGCAGGTGCCCCGAATGGACTTGGACTTGCGGTAGATCCCGCTCCAAAGGCGCCGCTCGAACCGAAAGGTGAGGCTGTCGGTGTTGTACTTGCGAAGGCAGAAGTCGAAGAGGTATTGTTTCCAAATCCAGTAAACGCTGATGGGGTACCGGCGGGAGTGGTGGATGGTGTAGTAGTCGATGTCTTTGAGCCGAAGGGATTGGCAGCCCCAAATGCCGTCGACGCATTCCCAGCGGGTGTGGTGCTTGATGCTCCAGTAGATGTGGTAGAGCTGAATGGATTGGAAGCTCCGAACACCGATGTATTAGCAGCGGGTGTTGTCGTCGGTGTTTTCACACCAAATGGATTAGGAGCACTGGATGCAGGTGCTGAAGGTGTCGTCGATGCTGGCCCAAAGCTGAACTTGGGCGTGCTTGTGGCACCACCCACTGCAGGCGTAGGTGTTGTACTTGCGTTTGACGTCTCACCCGGTTTGTTGAAGCTGAAGGGTGACGTCGAAGCACCGGTGCCAAGTGCACCACTGAGAGAGGAAGACGCCGGCGCAGTGGTAGCGGGTACGGGTACAGAGGCAGGAGCTGTAGGCTTGTTGAACCCGAAATTGAATTTTGGGCCAGAGGTTGGTGCCGCTGCCGCGGGTGGGGTGGTCGTGTTCTGGGGAGCACCAAAGTTACCAAAAGATGTCTTCGGTGTCTCGGTTGTGACAGGCTTAGCGAAGAAGGCAGAAGAAGCCTGCGGAGGCTGAGAACTGGGCTGCGTGGCACCTGCGGGCGCAATTCTCGAGAATATTGAATTTCCGCTTGTGGACCCAGGCGCCTCTGGCTTCTTCTCAGCCTGGGACTGGCTAGGAGGGGGCCCAAAGGAGAAGGCATTGCTTGTAGAGGGCGCAACAGAGGGGAACGTAAGGGGAGTAGGATTGGACGCTGGAGTAGACGCAGGGGCTGGGGTTCCGAAAGACAGCGTAGGAGGTTTGACTTGTTGCTCTTCCTGCTTTTTTGCAAACGGGTTCTCGACAGGTTTCGCTGGTAGGCCTCCCCCAAGGGGTGGCGCGTTCGACAACGAGAAATTAGGTGGGTTCGTCGAGGTCGTCGGGGGTCCGAATGAGAAAGATGGAGTAGCAGGCTTGTCTGTAGGCTTTTGAGGCTGTGGTTGAGCTCCTGGAATTACGCCAAAGTGGCTTTGACCTATAGGTGCGGCATCTTTCTTGGGAGCTTGAGTCGCAGGTGGGCCAAACGAAAACCCGGCTGTCTTGACTGCAGCTTCAACAGGCTTGGGCTCATCCGGCGTCGTCAAAGTGATGGTAGGAATAATTTTAGGGGCGGCAGCGACTTCCTGCTCCTTCTTGAGTTTCTCAGCTTTTTCTTTCTCAGCTTTCTCCTTCTCTTCTTTAAGCTTCTGTGCGAGTTCTTCCTTTTTGCGGTTGGCTTCCCGCATTTTCATCATTGCCTGTGCCTCGAGATCCTGCTTCTCCCACTTGGAGAACGATTTATGGCGCTGGATGCCGTTGGTACTATCAGTCAAGCTGGAAATAGATGATACAGGGCTACTGGGAGCGCCATTGAAGGCTGAGGAGACACGTGCGGCAGATGAAATACGTTTGCTGGAGGTTGCTGGTTTCTGGAAGGGGTTAATACGGAGGCCCACAGCGTTGGCGACTGACTGGCTGAGACCATCGCCCTTTGCCTTAGATTGCGGGGTACCAGGTGGAGGGGTAATCTGCCGGGGTGTCGAACTTCCAGGTGTAGGAGCACCTGAGGTGGCCTTCCAAAGAAGATCTTTACCAGCGACGGGAGCAGGCTCCTGACATTATTAGGTTTCATCAAAACGTGACAACTGGAGTCAAAAAAAGGCATACCTCTGACTCTCGAGTGGGCGTTTCGGGTTCCGCAGATAGCTTATCCGAGTCTTGCCATGCTAGGAGTAGCTGGTCCTTCGCCTGCCGGTATTCCTCTTCTGTAAGCCAGGTCTCGATGCAAACCTGGAGGTTTGCTTGACGATCGGGGTGCTGTGAGTCTTCAGGCTGTGAAAAACATGCATGTATGAGATCCACGAGGTCATCAGACACGAATGAAAAACGCACCATGTTGAACTTCTGTCTGGCCTTCTTAACCAGAGCTTGACGAAGTCGTTGACCATTGGGTCCGATTTTGTACTTGACTCCGTTGCTTTCCCATTCTTCCCCAATACGCCTTCCTGCGCTTTTGCGAGATGGTTGGGATGCCATGGATATGTCACTGGCATCATCGAGCTCAGAGGGGGCAGATGTGGGGGCAGATCTTTTCCCTCTCTTCTTGCGCGAAACCTTGAGCGTCATGCCATCGTCTTCATCCATGTCACTGTCGCCCTCCTCCAGATCCCGATCACGTTTTTGACCACGTTCCGATCCACTCGCATCTGATTTCCTCTTGGCGTAGGTCCTGCGTTTGCGATGGCGCCTGTGTGCCTTAGAGCCGTCCTCGTGGGAGCTATCATCATCATCGCCTCCAAACGTGGACCCAGCCTCCGCACGGTCGCGTTTCTTTCCACGAACAGACGACGGGCGCAGCTCGGCAACATCGTCTTCATATTCTTCAACTTCCATATCTTCTTCAATCTCATATTGAGGAACCTTTTCGAGAGAGAACTTTCGGGCGCGCTTGTCGCGCATGCGTGTAGAGGCGTAGTCATCGTCGAAGTTATCTTCGTCTCCGAGAACACGTTTCGAGCCACGTTGTAGAGGTTGTTGTCTTTCGTCCCACTCCTCCTCGCCTTCAATGAACTCTTCCCCCTGGTCTCCTTTCTTGGCATCCAGACTATATGAATCGTCCCCATCGGGACCATGGTTGCGTCCGTCGTCGGAAATGGTGATGTATTTACGAATTTGGCGTCGAGAAGGTCCAGACCTTCCACTTCTGGGGTCAACATTGGGCTCAGTTATACGCACAGTGGGAATAGGTTTGTAGCGGTCCTCGGCGCGGTCGTGGGTTGCAAACGATGGCTGGGAGCTGTTAACCTATATCAGAAGAGGCAGTGGCGCTAGATGCGCTTGTATACGTACTAGTTGGTGTTGATGGCATTCGCATACGTAGAAGAGTAGACATCAGCCGACTGGTAACGTCCAGGAATAGAATTGGTCTGAGTCGATTCAGAATTATGTTGATTACCTTGGAAAATTCAATTAGAGTGATAAGATTAAGTGTGTAATACGAAGAGTGTGTTACCTTGGCGTTGCCTGATGTTGTTTTGGTTGGGCGGTGCGTTTTGTTGATCTTGAACTAGGTCATGTAGCTTGGCCCGTCTGGCCGAAGCCTCGTTTTCTTGACGTGCGCGTACAACAGCGGCGTAGGCTACGTTGAAAGGTCGATGATCATTGTCTGGAATTCCATGTCTCCTTCGCATTGACCTGTGATGAGAGGTCCTATATTTTAGATTCAGAATCAGCAGCAGGAGAACACAACCCACAGTTTGTAGGATTTCTCCCGCCAGACAAGGAAGGTTTCCCAGATTCGGATACAGATAACATAGAAAGAGAGAAGAGCAGCAATGACAAAAGTCGATTTTAGTCCGAAGGAAAGCCCTGACCAGGCTCCAGAGTGAGAGTCGCGCGCATGGGGAAAGGTTGGACCGCCAAGAATATCTGAGGAGTCGCCTTCCATGAGAGGCAGTGAGGGGAGCGGAGCGGGGCAGCGCTGGCCGCGTAATAAGATGGTGATGGTGCAAGGTCGAAGCTTGTTGTTCGCTCACCCAATTGGTATGTTTGGCCTTGCAATTCCATCGGAGTCTAAACTCACTCGTGGCCTATATAAACCTGCACTCACATTAACGTTGCACAGTGTTGACCTTTGCAATCCAAGTATTTTCTCGTCTTCATGCCATAACTTATTCTTTTTCGTAATTCCTCTCCAACCCACTCGCGAATGCCTAGGGACATGGCCTTCAGTGCCTTCGTTACCTCAACTTGTGTGTGGAAGAACAACCTTTTTGGCATTCCTCGGTCCACGCTTGAATGGCCAACTGTTATCAGTTATGTCCCATGGTCATTTGAGTACTAAACCGAGTAGAAATACGTCTACAAAGAGTAGATTTAATTATATTGCAATGAAATGGCTATAGTTCCAGCACATTCAGCTTCTATTTTTTTCACCACCAAACCGATCAAAGCGATGACACTGCGTGGCTCCCTCCTTCCCCCATTGCCAAGGCTCTGCGATACATCTCCTTGCTGGTAAGCATGTCATGATATTCGTATACGCGTCGGGATCGAGCTCCGCAGACGCCCCGTCAGTTGCAACCCCAGGAATCGGTTTTTTGACAGTGCGAAGATAACGCACTCCGTGTAGATATACCCCGGCCGGCACGTGGGAAAAAATGGGGCTTTTTTAAAAGTGGTCGGAAATGTAGGAAGCCCATTTTTGCACCCAACACCATTGTAAATTCACTACCTCTTCCTCACTCGTCCATCTCCCCCCTATAATGGCCACCAAAACTGTCACTATCGACGACCTTCGTGCTAACAAGACCAAGAAGAGCTTCTACATTCTCATCGAGGGCAAGGGTACGCGCCTTGGCCAATCACACGCGTTTGTTTTGTCGGCTCACCACATTTTGCCAATATAGTCTACGATGTCACCAAATTCATTGACGAGGTGCTTATACTAATAACATAGCACCGGCTTCTCACCCTTACCATGTTTGGTCTATAGCACCCCGGAGGAGACGAGGTTATCCTCGCTGAAGGTGGTACGTGGCATATGTTCCGACCGGTGTACATTTCGTCGGATGCTCACAAGCATTTCCTACATAGGTCAGGATGCGACAGAAGCGTTCGAGGATGTCGGTCACTCCGATGAAGCTCGGGCTCTCCTTCCTGGCATGTTCGTTGGCAACTTCGAGGGCGGAGTATGTGCACGCCATTCCCCTTCGTCGTCAAATGGCTGATATCAATGTCAATCTAGGGTGTCAAGCTGAAGTCAGGTGCTGCTGCCGCGCAAGCCTCACGGGTAGCCGGTGCTGTCGAGCAAGGATCAAAGTATGTGTCAAACCTCAGCCGTTCTCACCATCTGCTCATATGTTTCTTATCTAGTCTAATGTACTTTGTACCTCTTGGTCTCCTTGGTGCCTATTTCGGATGGCGCTACTACACCGGAGCTGCGTGAGGATATACCTATGCTACTCACTCAATACGGTCATATACCTCCTCACCACCTGGTCCAACATTCCCTGTCGTTGGAATGCACGTTCACTCATGCATTACTCTACGTACCCACCGGCTCACGCGTCAACTAGACACTAATGTACGGAAAATAGAGTTGCTTTTATTTTTATGAACTACTTTCCATCAACCATCCTCAATGACATGAGAAATGAAGATTCGAACACACCACGAAGCAATGATACAACGCGTGACAAGATCGTTTCCCTAGCTGTGGCTATTTGGGGTTATGATGATAGCTCTGGGCCGATGACTGTAATGCCACGAGTCAACACCCTTTCTGGCGTTCTCTGGTCAGGATCTCGAATCGTCTACCATCAAATGTGCGTGTGTAGATATATAAATATATACATGTAAGAGGGTAGTGTGTAATGCACAAAGTGTCATAAGAACATAACCATGGGACACGTATACATATAGCAATGACATATGCGACTTGACGCGTTGACGCACGATGATGCACTGCCAAAAGTACCTGGAATCATAACCTCGTAACCCAGATTTGTCATACCAGCGGACGCTCCAAGCCGCTGAGGCCCCGACTGACGCATCCATCAACATCGACAATGGGACGACAGCTCCAAGCGCGACCAAAAAGGTCAAGTCCGATTGAATTTCGAGCAACGAAAATATGCACATTTCCCAATGATTGTTTCAAGTATTCTTCACAAGGGGGTGATTATCCTCCTTTCGCTTGAAAAGCCCATGACTTCCAAGTACTTACAATCATAGTTAATTGAATACTCACCAGAGTTTGATCGCGGTTAGAGTTGAATGGGCCTAAATCATCGTCCAACTATGAGATGATCATGGGGTCTCCATAAAAATCTGTCGCACTTGCCTTGATTTTTTGCTGACCATGAGGCGGGTGGCAGATAGTCTTACAAGCGCATAGTACCCACGGGCCAAGTTTTAACGAGAAGCTTCGTAGTCAGGTTCGGTGACTATTGTGGATTCAAGAATGATTGACGCTTCTGCGCCGGTGGTTGAATAGTCCATCAGCGAGAAGTACAGATTACAAGGGCAATAGTGCGGTCAGCTGCGAGAATGGTAGAGCCTAATTATATCGAAAAGGCTCAAGAACTTGGTTTCGGATAGTAGTCGTCCTCGGAGGACGCACTGGAGATGTCAAAGATACCAAGACTCTGGAAACTACTCAAGTGAAGTTGAACCACTGGGTAGTAGTTTGCTGAGGTATGCAGCAACTGAGAGTAGTGTAGTGCATCGATAGTAGCTGGGGAGGCGCGGTTTTCCAGTTAAGGAGCATGTGTTGATAATAAAAAGCGCGCAGAGAAAATGTACAGAGGGTGGCACGCGTTTGGCAAACTGATCAGCCAGGCGTAGACTGTGAGTAGCGAGGTGGAGCACGTTTCTACAAGGTGTAAACATTGAGCAAAGATTCAGATCGCCAGAAAAGAAGGTAACCCATGAATAGACATGAATCAAGGATACAGGGAACAGCGGCATGAGGATACCTAAGCTGTGCTCTAGTTGTGGGGCGCGTGTAGGCAGAATGTCAGATAGGAGAATGAAGCTGTCCAACACGTTAGAATATTTCGGAGAATGCAGAGTGGTGCCATAGGTACAGGTCGAGGAAGGGGACCAATAGAGCTTGGTGATTCCGCGTGGAAGATGACTGAGGGATGAATGATGAGGGATCGATGTTTATATGCCCCAGCATTGCCCCCAGCATGCCACTAGCAGCTTCACTTGGAAGTCGACCCGTCGCGGCACCGCTCCTTCGTGGCAGAGATCGAACTTGCTAAGACGTAGTATGTTTGTATCCATGCGCCATAGATCGAATGAATCAGGAGTGCGTCGAATGCGAGCTGATGGCACGAGGTGAGGTCGCCCAATGATCGATACAATTTGTTGGAGTAGATAATTTCGGGGAGCGTTAGTCTTGCGATTCGGATGCAAACGACGTTGTTACGCGAAGTGCTTCTGGCCACGATTT
Source organism: Sphagnurus paluster (assembly GCA_018282025.1). Taxonomy (NCBI): domain Eukaryota; kingdom Fungi; phylum Basidiomycota; class Agaricomycetes; order Agaricales; family Lyophyllaceae; genus Sphagnurus; species Sphagnurus paluster. The sequence continues at coordinate 44,838 of JABCKI010005715.1, forward strand.
GGGCATGGTAGGGGATTCACAGATTCATGAGGCGACGCTCACGCAGCATTTCGAAACAGAGAGAGTAATAACCATCAGGCATATGCTAATCTGTGAGATGAAAAATATCATTTACAACCTCTAGAATTGACAAATCAAAAGCCAGTACAAAACAAAGAGCAGCAGGATATTCGAGCAGGAAACATAGATAGGAACGATCCCGAGTACTACATAAAGCTCAAACCACAGCCTCTGCACATTTGGGCTGGCATAATACATCCAGCTCAAATCTGGAGAAACCATGCAGGAGCAGCGACAAACATCGGCACCGGCAGAGTGAAATGATCTACAGGGGGGATGTCTTCAGTACACGTCATGGATGCCGTCGGGGAAATACACCCCAACAGGGCTCACCAAACGAATATACCCATCTTCTCCAAGCCAACTTTGGCAGCCTCATTCCTTGCAGCTTTCTTGGTATTTCCTCTACCGCTGCCGTATACCTCCCCACTGACAAGTACACGAACATACCACACAGGTGTAGTCTTTGTCCCACGCCGCGATGTCCCGTCTTCTGCGGTTCCCTTGCCATCAGTACCGGCCTCCGGGGTGTCTGAGTAAATCCATTCGACTGTGCAATCGGCCTTTTGTAATTTTTGGTTGAATAAGGCAAGGTGCCCGATTGTAGTCATGGGTGTGGGTGCGCTCGCTAGTTCTGGGGGCGTTTGCAAGGAGCGGGGTGAGGGTGATGGTGAGGCAAGCAAAGGGAGCCCGTGTTGCACGCGGACAATGCGGTATGCGGCTGTTGCATAAGGCCGGAAGAGCGGGTTAAGCCAGTTCTGGACGGCCTTGAGACCTTGCTCGTGGTAGAGCCCACCGATGAAAGACTGGTCATGTGTGGCTCAGCGAGAAGGGGTGCGTGAAGTGCATGAGAAAATTTTACCTCGAGGACGTCAGCTAATGGTGGGTGTGAGATCACCGTTAGGGGCCGAGAGAGAGGGTCATCAACTTACCTTGGATATGCGTGGAAGCACGCAATGTTATTGCCTGCGCATGGTGCAAACGCAAACGGATGGGAAGTTTATACTTCAAGGATCTGGGGGGGGGTGTTTGGGTTTAATCTTGATGTGTGCTACCTAGTGCTCACATTTCGGCGAGGGTGGCATTCCCGACAACTAAAGCGCGAATTTTCTGCGACAGGCTGTCGTCAGTATTACATTATGAATCGTACACGCAAATAACGCACTGTCGAAGGACCAACATGTAACCCAGGATACATGTCCACTAGTAAATTTGTCACAGAAAGGCCCAAGACCGCATCGCCAAGGTGCTCAAACCTGAGGGTAGAATTAAAATACGACAGGACGCTAGGTGGACAACCCACTTCTCGTTATCAGGACTTGGATCGTCAGGATGATCTTCGAAGATATGTGTAGGTCGTGCAAAATAGCTACGATGGGTAAAGACCTGGAGCTCGATATCCTTATTTTGAAAAACAGGAAGTGGTGGGAAGTTGCATTCGTCGGGGCCAAAGTCAGGTCTGTTAGCGGTGCCTGTATGTTAATTGCGCCTACTCAATCGCATAAGAAACACTTACTTGAGGGACATGGTGGCAACTACAGCACGGGAAGACCTGTAAACGAGTGCGGGAAAGGGCCTGAGGGCACGGATGGGAGGGAGGCGTACAGTGATGACTGTTTTAAGGAAACCCTGAGCAATCATATATCGGACTTTGATCCCGTTGTAGGACGTGGTTGAAATCTAGCCGTCTGACTGACATCGTCAATGAATTGTGAGAGCCCCAGGAATCTTCGCGATGATGGCTTCTGATTACATGATAGGCGCGACTTCGAGTTATCCATAATGAATCATGATACAGCTTGTAGGGGTGTAGAAGGAATCGGATAGTTTGATGTATTTGGTATCACATTGTACAGGATCCTTTTGTAACGGTACAATAAGTAGGGTTAAATTCTATCCAAACGGAGTAGTGCGTTAGTTGTGAGAGTTTGTCGTTGGGAAAGACATACCTAGGTATTCTAATATCCGGAGAGCCACGCAAACGTCGAGTAGATACCGCGTGGCCTGGTCATCCTGTGTGTCCGCCAATTAGTAAATATAAACCTAGTATAGAACACCAACGAAACGCGCCTGCAGCGACCTTGGCCTGAGCTTTCATCGAAAAATAATCTTTGTGCAACCCGCACTCAGTTTTTTCCTTGCCTGCCCACCTGCCTGCTCGCTCGTCTTGGCCCTCCACAACTTTAACCGTGCTGTGCCAATCGCCCACGCTCCGATAACCCTGGTCCAGTAGCTTGTTGCGTGGAACATTGTTCTCTTTGATATACCACTCTAGGAGATGAAAATTCCACTGGAATAGTGGGTTCAGTTTCAGCAGGCCCGTGGAATCGACCTCGAGCGGCTTCAGAGATGCGCGATCAGCGCCTTGGGACGCTCGCCGTCCAGTGATAACAGCCTTTACACCGAGATCTTCATAAGCGCGTCGTGCCGGCTCCACCTAGAAATTATGCCAGTTGGGGATCAACAAAATACCGGAAACGATGAGACGAACCTTAACCAGAAAGTCGTATGTATCTTCATCTGTCTCCCAGAGCCTTTCGCCATGCTTCTCCTCGAATTGCTTGACGTCTAGGCACCCTTCGGGCTTGTATACATGTAGGGGGACGCTATAGCGCGCCTTGACGTCCTCCACGAGCTCGTAAGTCTCTCGGAAGTGATAGAGGGTGTCAAGAAAGATAAGTGGTGGAGGTGACGTCGTGATTTTCGAGAGCATATCGATAGCAACTAGGCCAGTGAGTCCGAATGCCGTGGTTTGGTACAGACCCGGAATATTGTCCACAGCCCATTTGAGGATCTCCTCTGGGGTTTGTGTACTTAAATGGGTGTTGATTTCATTGAGCCTTTCTTTGGACAAAGGAAGATCGAGGGAAATTTTTGTATCCATGGCTATCAAAGTCAATGAATAGTGAGCAGAAGACAAGCAGCATATATACCAAAAAGCAGACGGACCTGATTAGTGATGGGGTAACGAATCTCAAGAAATCTTGTTCATATTCAAATTACACGTGATGTCATACAAATGTCGCCATTCGCTCGATACGACGGCGACCACGATCCACAAGAGCGGGGGATGATTTTCGTTTCATTAGAATACAACATCGAGGATAAGTAATTAATATGTTGTGAATGTAGGTGCCAAAAGAGAAGAGGGTCTAGTTATCCGATATGAAAAAAGTTGTAGCCCTGTCAAAACCCTCTAGATTGCTGCAGCTGGGAGACGACGCGACGGAGGTGTGGCTTGTTCAAGAGCGGCTTGGCGCTCTAGTTCCTGTTGCTCGATCTAAAAGACCAAAAATTAGAAGAGTCTAAAATCAACCAACGCGCATAAACTTACCATAATCCTCCACGTATGATCTGTTTTGGGCTGATGAACTGTTAGATCATTGAAGTTGAAAGTTCCGAGAAAACATACATGTTGCGCCGCAGCCGCGCGCTTGGACTGCGTCAGAGCACCGGCTACGATAAGTAGTCCGATGGTTAGGCCTTGAGCCCACATACGGGCCTGGACAACCTAAATTTACAGATATTAGGCCTGCCAAAGGTAGCTGAAACAAAGTCTTATCACCTTTTGAGCAGTGCTTTGAAGCCTAAGGCAACATATCCTCAAGTGAGTAGTAGATGTCAGGGAAACAAAGGAACTTACTTGTCCCGGGAAATGATAGCGCCTGCAAACGCCAAGCTGGATGCCCAACCTCCAAGAATGAGACTGTACTGGTGGCGGTCGGCCCAGTCACCGATTTTATCCTTGGTTGACAGCTCCTCCCAACGCGCATCCTCCTCCATCTGTCTTCCATTCAGGAACCGTACGCCCTCGCCCTCCCTGGATATATGAGGTCAGTGTGTACATTGTATTTTCATGCAGGGTCGACCAACCATTTTGACTTATCGTACTCAAGACCTCGGCGCTCAGCTTGGATAGACACTACAGGTGCAACGAGAATGACGACACCTAGCGCCTTGAGCGAGAGAGGTAGTGCGCGGTATCCCGCGAAGCGACGGTGCAGAAAATAGGAGCCTCCCAAAGCAAGGATGGAGCTTGCAACGGCACCTTCGATAGCACCCTTGCGTGCGGCAGCGGCGTGGCCTGCGATGTCCTCCTCAGTGGCGAGCTAGATAACGATGAGCGGGCGATTATAAAGGAAAGGCGGGACGGACCTTCATGTTGAGTTGGGTGTTTTGGGTGGGCCCAGTCGCAGTGTTTCCCTCTCTTTTATTCGAGACTTCGGAATGGTATCATGGCCTGGGCCAGTCTAAGTGGGTCATCGCGGAACACCCGGCACGGGATCTTACTTACAAAGCACGCGCCACCGCTCCATCGTCCACCCGGTCTCGTACTGGCACGGACTCTAACTGTCACAGCATAAACTCATCAAATATCATTGCACCTATGTACGTAGACTACCGAATGTACTGTAAATAAAGAAACACTTTCATTGCGGAAAGAATATAGCAGGTTTATCCTCTCATTATCATCAACTCAGAAGTGGTCAACCCGGAATGTCCATTTCCCTTCTACAATGTCGAAGCCCTCAAAGTGTGTGTTGGCGATCTTCTTGAGTCTCCGAAGGTGTTTCACTGCAGACGGATGTGATTGCTCCTTGATGGGCTCCCGCGTTGCTTTGTCCACTGCCCAACAGTTCACGAGTGTTATCCTCGCCGCAACATTGAGGCCTGAACCTGGTGGTGGCTTGTCAACTTCGTCACTTTCCGGGTAAACACTACACTCCTTCTCCTCAAAACGAATGACTTCGCCAAGCAGCGCCCCAAGCTTCGGTAACCCAGTCAAGTCGACAGGCTCCAGGAAGTGTATTTCGCCGTACCCAACCCGTCCCACAACCAGGTCCTTGAAAGACGACAACTCGTCATAACCCGTTTGCTTGAGCGCCGCGAGGTCAGGCTTCACCCAGTAGTCACCCTCCTCAAGATCCGCAGTGCCATGCGCCTCATCTTGAGGCTGCTGGGTACTCTGTGCAGTAAATCGGTTCGGGGTGCGTTGAGGTCGGGGTGCAGGAGTAGGAGAGTCAGTAATTGCATTTGCGGGGTTGAGGGCCACCTGCGCATCCTTCTCTCGTGATGTGATACTAAGCTTGGGACTGAAAACAACCTTGCCACCCAGCCGAGGCGACCCCCCCGACTTGCTGAACAGCTCTGACGGCTCAATCTTTTTGTCTAGAATGACTTTTTTCACGCTCTGCCTTGCTCCACTTCCGAGTGCGGGACTGGAGCTACGTCCAAGCAGGAAGGCGTCTGCAATGGGCTTGTTGTCTGTGGCGCGACTGAGAGATAGGGGGTTTGATTTACTTGTGGTCAAAGATAGACTAGCAGAGAAGGGGTTGGAACCTGCTTGGGAAGAGTTGGATGTGGAAGCAGCAAAACCTCGCAATCTCGAGTTCGCGGGTGTGTAGCCAACGCGCGGCACAGGTGATCGGGTGGGTATGTCAACAAAGAATCCAGCCTTCTTTTTCTGTTGCGAAATCTCAAGGTTGACGAGACGCGGTCCGGGCGGAAGCATATCGAATATGGGTAAATCAGCGCCAATGGGCTGGGATATTGACGCTGTTAACGAGCCTTGGGCCCCAGGAGGATTCGCTGATGCGCCAAACAGACCACCACCTGCTTGTGTATTAGTCGAGCCAAACAGGCCGCCACCAGTGGAAGGAGTTGAACCCATGGCGGGAGCGCTTGGCTTTCCGAACAACCCTCCGCCGAGGGTGGATGTGTTGTTTGATGTGCCCAGAGCGTTACCGAAGACGCCAGGTTGCTGACCAGTGTTCGTGGACTGTTGTCCAAATGCATTTCCGAACAGACCACCGCCCGTTGGAGCCGCAGGTTTCGCGGTACCAAACAGCCCACCACCAAATCCACCCGTCGTGGCTGGTTGCTGGGTCTGTTGTTGCTGCTGCTGTTGTTGTTGGGGGTTGTTACCGAAGAGTCCACCACCACCTCCGAAGAGTCCTCCCCCAGTCTGGGCATTACCGAACACTGTTGTGAATGTTAGGACCTCCCCAAGTAATACGTACACTATATTAGACACTTACACGAGCTAGGTTGTTGGGTAGGTTGTTGCTGCTGCTGCTGCTGTTGGGGTTGTTGCTGCTGTGCGGTGTTGTTACCAAACAGACCGCCTCCGAACAACGAAGATTGCTGAGTTTGAGGTTGCTGAGGTTGTTGTGGCTGGGTTGCACCGAATGTACCGAAAGCAGGCTGAGTAGTCGTAGGTTGAGTTGCCCCGAATAGTGGCTTGTTAGCCGTGGCACCTAAGAGATTACATCGGGTTAGCTAGAAGTGCGTTCAGAAGAAAATTTAGCCCACCGAATGCACCAAAACCTGAGGTGGCTGCTGTTGTATTGGTAGACCCGAATAGACCACCCGCAGGTTGTTGCTGCTGTTGCTGCTGATTTGGTTGTTGACTCTGTTGACCAAATGCACCACCGCCAAATGCATTGCCCGTTGTGGTGGCTAAATGGAATCAGAGCCAAGAACTCTGAAAGAGAATAGGGGGAAATACCTCCACCAAATGCAGAGAACGCTGGTTTGGGTGCCGTACCAAAGGCACCACCACCGCCGAAGAGTCCTCCAGTTTGCTGCTGTTGGGGTTGCTGGGGAGGCGCTCCGAATGCGCCAAAGCCTGTTGTCTGTTGTGGTTGCTGCTGGGTTTGACCAAAAGCCCCCCCGCCACCGAATATTCCTGTCGTGGCTGGCGCTGCGGCTGTGTTTGTAGCCGGTGCACCAAATGCACCAAATCCCCCAGCAGTTGTTGGCGCAGCCCCAAATGCGGAGGGCTGCGCTGGTTGTGCTGGTTGTGCACCAAAAAGGCCTGTTGTTGCGGGTTGAGTAGCACCAAAAGCACTACTTCCAAATGTATTTGCAGCAGTTTTACGTCCTTGAGCGTAGTCTTGCAGTCGTATTTCCTAGAAATACTTCAATATCGGCAGATCAGGGTTTATAGATTGAGAACCGCACCTCATGGGACGTGTTTTGATATGCAGGCATACAGGAGATGGCTTGATATTGGAGCATGAGGCTGGGGTTGGCTGAATCTTTTTCTGTAAAAACCGAATATGGCGGATTTGACGATCCTGCAGTTACAGAAGCAACAGAGCCTTGAGTGCCACCTGTAGTGTGTTTCGTCGATAAGAGCGGGTGGATCTAGATAGCATTCACGTACCGGTTGTGGTAGCCCCGAAGGCAGTTGCTGGTTTGTTCGCTCCGAATATACCAGTTCCACCACCAAACGCACTTGTCGTAGCTGTTGCAGCAGGTTGCCCAAATAAGCCTGTCCCAGAACCACTAGCAGGAGTCGTGGTGGTTTGACCAAAGGCACTTCCCCCTCCAAAAGCACTGCCTCCACCTCCAAACGCGCCAAACCCTGTGGTAGGCTTCGCGGCACCGAACATGGGGTTGGCAGCGTTGTTCTGAGAGGGATTCGGACCACCAAACGCGCCTTGAAAAACAAGAATTAGGCGTACAATCGCACGAAAAGTCAACAGGACTTACCAAAGCCAGTAGTGCCAGTGCTTGTTGTAGCTCCTCCTAGGTTTCCAAACATAGGGTTGGCTTGAGGCTGCTGCGCCGGTTGTGTTTGGCCAAAGGCGCTTGTTCCTGTGGCACCGAAGGCTTCGGCGAGTTGTACATTGAGTGGTGTGTATGATCAAAATTGACTCACCAGATGTACCAAAACCGGTTGGTTGGCCGAATGGACCTGAAGCAGGCTGCTGCTGCTGATTTTGCTGCGGGTTCGCCCAGGACGACGTAACATTGCTACCAAACATTTTTGCAAGACAAGCAGAGCAGCTCAAGACCGGGCTTATCGTTGACCAAAACGCGAAGTTTCCCTCTTTCAAGCTCCGTTGCCCACGATCCCGTGAGCACATTCTGCTAATTAGCTTCCGCTCACGTGTACATTTTTTTGAATCGCCCAGGTGCGCCGCTCTAGGGAAGTTTTGCGCTTACCTTCTGTCATCCAGAATGCCTGATGGCTCAGCGCAAACAAAGAAAACCCCCACATTTAACACGCTAGCCCGAGAGAATGCTTTCAGGAATCCTCCCAAAGATGGCTCGACCTACAATATCTTGAACGAGTTTGTTGCGCCTCACCTCGAATCCTTCAATGCTCTTTTCGATGATTCAGGGCTGCCATCTGGTGATGGAGATGGTCGCGGTCTTTTGTCCTTAGCTCTGAAGGATATTGGGGATCGCGTGGTTTTTGATGGCACGGGAAATCCTAATTCTGAGGCTGGGGCGACAGGATGGGGGAATCGAATGAGAAGTGCGTTATTGCTTACATCTTGCGTGAAATGCCGAGTTTCAATGTATTTCAGTATGGATCGAACAGGTTACCATTGCACGACCCATGGTTCCGGATAGGGATCGCGAAGCGCTGGAGAGACGAGTGTTTCCTTCAGAGGTAAAGCAATCAGCCCTTAATTCTCTCCAAACCATCTGACGAAACTATCGGTGAAGGCTCGCGAGAGGCTTACTTCCTACCGTGGACGAATGAGCATTAAACTTTGCTGGACAGACATATCGGGGCAAACCCATGAAATGCTTAAAGACTGTGGTTTAGTTCCTATCATGGTTCGAGTACGTGCTAAATCATTTCCTCGCCGACAAAATATCTCATATTTCCGTGCGCAAGTCTGCTCGGTGTAATCTGCGTAATATGTCTTCTGCAGAGCTTGTACGCCATCACGAAGAACCAGAGGAATTCGGCGGTTACTTTGTCATAAACGGAAACGAGCGTCTCATTCGGTACCTCATTTTGCCCCGGCGCAATCATGTCATCTCCCTCATCCGTCCGACATTCTCAAATCGTGGTCCATCATACACCCCCTTCGCCGTTCAAATCCGCTGCGTCCGTCCTGACCAGACGAGTGTTACAAACAACCTCCACTACCTCTCGAACGGCAGCGCCATGCTACGCTTCAGTTTGAGGAAGCAGGAATACGTCATTCCTATTATGCTTGTGCTGAAGGCTCTTGTCGGTGCCTCAGACCGAGAGATTTTCGAGGGAATTATGATGCAGGATTATGAAAACACATTCTTGACCGACCGCGTTGAGCTTTTGCTGCGAAGTTTCAAGATGTTTACAATGCACACCGGTGACCAGTGCCTTGAGTACCTCGGTGATAAATTCCGCGTTCTACTTAATATGCCGGAAGACTGGACAAACGCTGCGCTGGGTGCATATTTGATCCAAAAGATGATTCTTGTCCACCTTGATTCGCCGCGCGACAAATTCCGCATGCTCTTGTACGTTTCTTGCATATTTATCCAGGTTAGTTCTAACATTACATAGATATATGCTTCGGAAACTCTACGCCGTTGTTGCGTCCGAGTGTTGCGCCGACAATCCAGATTCGCCTCAGCACCAAGAAGTCCTTCTTCCAGGCAGCTTGTATGGGATGATCATTAAAGAACGGATGGATGAGATCCTCAACAACATCCGTGGTAACATTAGGGCTGATGTGCGGAATGGTGTCGCAGTTGATTTTAATGACAGTAAGTTTTCATCTTTTCACACCAACGGCGGCTTTTTTAAGATAAAATAAATTAGAGCGCTACTTCCAGAAAATTACTTCTAAGGTGAACTTCGATATTGGCGGAAAACTTGCGAACTTCCTTGCAACGGGAAACCTCGTGTCTCCCACAGGACTCGACCTGCAACAGGCATCAGGCTTTACAATTGTCGCCGAAAAGTTGAATTGGCAACGTTACATCAGTCATTTCAGATGTATACATCGTGGCGCCTTCTTCGCTGAGCTCAAGACAACAACAGTCCGAAAATTGTTGCCAGAAGCATGGGGTACGCGACCTTTCGAGTAATTTTTTGTATTTAACGAATGCTTGTATGATACAGGGTTCCTTTGCCCTGTCCATACCCCCGATGGCTCTCCCTGTGGTCTCCTTAACCATCTTTCTAGGACATGTCGTATCGTCACAGCACCCCTCACAGTTGCTCATATTCCTGCCCTTCTTGCCGCCCATGGCATGACACAAGCTTTCTCCCCATCAATAGATGGTAGAAAGAACATATGCGTACAGCTAGACGGCCGCGTCATCGGATGGGCCCAACCATCATTAGCAATCCAATTGGCTAAGAACTTGCGCATATGGAAAACTGAAGGCAAGCACGAAGTCCCACTTGATCTCGAGATTGGATTGGTTCCCGAGTCTAAAGGTGGTCAGTATCCCGGCCTCTTCCTTTTCGCCTCAAGATCCAGGATGATGCGACCCGTCAAGTACCTCCCGAACGGCCGCGACGACCAAGTGGGTCCTTTTGAGCAGGTCTATATGAACATTGCCTGCACTCCCGAAGAAATCGAACCTGAATTCTCAACACATGTTGAGCATAACCCTACCAACTTCCTTTCCATCCTTGCCAACCTCACACCCTTCTCCGATTTCAATCAAGTCAGAAGTCACCAAATTTCTTTTTATGCTCACACTGACATTTATTTCTCAGAGTCCCCGGAACATCTACCAATGTCAAATGGGTAAACAGACTATGGGAACCCCTTCGACTGCCCTCAAGCATCGGACAGACAATAAGCTCTATCGTCTACAAAGTGGTCAAAGCCCTGTCGTTCGTCCTGCTCTACACAACACTTACGCGATGGACGCCTTCCCGAACGGCACGAACGCTGTCGTTGCTGTTATCTCGTACACCGGTTACGATATGGAGGACGCCATGATCCTGAACAAATCCGCACATGAGCGAGGATTCACATACGGCACCGTCTACAAATCCCAGATAATTGATCTGAAAGACGTAAGAGGTGCCTCTAAATCGACCACAACGCCGACGCTGCACTTTGGACTGGGGAGAGATATCAAACTGAGCGGTGAAAAGGCGCATCCTTGTGCTGACATCATCGACCTTGATGGTTTGCCTTTCGTTGGCTCCCGTTTAGTATCTGGGGACCCGCTTGCTGCATACATTAGCGATATTACAGGCCGCACTAACTTTGTCAAGTACAAAGGTGATGAAATGGCGTACATCGACGAAGTTCGTCTTCTGGGTCAGTGGGGAAATACGGAAATAGGATTTTTACTAATAACAGGCGTAGGTAGTGATGTTGGTGATAGCGAACTCCAGAAGATCCAGATCACCCTCCGAATAACTCGTTCCCCCGTCGTCGGCGACAAGTTCTCCTCACGACATGGGCAAAAAGGTGTTTGCTCGCAAAAATGGCCTGCGATTGATATGCCATTCAGCGAGAGCGGCATGCAACCTGACGTGATTATCAACCCCCATGCGTTCCCATCTCGTATGACTATCGGCATGTTGGTCGAGAGTATGGCTGGTAAAGCAGGCGCGATGCATGGTCTCGCACAGGACGCGACACCTTTCAAGTCAGTTTCGTTGTTTTCCAATTTTGTTCAATACTTATTAATAAATTTCCAGGTTCTCTGAAAAGGACACCGCGATCGACTATTTCGGCGAGCAACTATTAGCAGCCGGTTATAACTACCATGGAAATGAACCCATGTACTCTGGTATCACGGGTCAGGAATTTGCAGCAGATATCTACCTCGGCGTGGTGTACTACCAACGCCTAAGACACATGGTGTTAGACAAATTCCAAGTGCGTACGACAGGCCCTGTTGATCCACTCACTCGACAACCGGTCAAGGTACGCGCATACAACATATACTTTGCAAAAAATCTCACTACACTTTCGTGCGGCAGGGTCGTAAACGTGCTGGTGGTATCCGTTTCGGTGAGATGGAGCGCGATGCCCTGATCGCACATGGTACCTCCTTCCTGCTGCAGGATAGGTTGATGAATTGTTCCGATTATTCAACAGCCTGGGTGTGCCGTACATGTGGAAGTATAATCTCCTTGGGCTATGAGGACGTATCTCTGGGAGAAATGGCAGTTGGCGCTTCGGGGTCGATAAAACCAACTGGACCTGGAGGCGAGTACTGCAGAATCTGCCGTGCCGCTGCGGATGAAGACGATGAAAGAGAGAGGCAGGCACTGGCGACTGGCCAACACCACCAACGACCACAGCCTGACGTCCGTGTTGCCATATCGTCTCAAAACGTACTGGGTCGAGCATCAAAGGGCGGTGACCTAGACGTAGTTGCTGTTCCATACGTCTTCAGGTATCTATGTGCTGAGCTTGCATCAATGGGCATTGCGGTTTCACTGGAAGTTCGATGAATAAAAGTATGTTACGATTGTCCAATGTCATATTTACAATGATAGTATGTAATCTCCATCATGATATAACACATTATCTACCACCATGTATTGAAAAGGGTAAGCATCTGGAGCAAAATAAAATGAGTGGATTGTAAGCTGGTATTCGAGGATCGATTAAGTGTTGGGGTAATCTGATATCTTTGACAGGAATAATCTGGGATAAGATGCAACAAAAGCAAGAGCCCAAATATTAACATTCCGCAGGGGTATAGTTTTGGGATGACTTGGGAGCAGACTTGTTTTTATCAGGTGTATTATCGAGTGGGAGACCGCCAGTGCTATTGTCATTACTGTCGGTCGTGAGCTTGTCTGTATGGACCTCGGTGCTGGTGGTATTGATTATATTGTTTGGAAGTCGAGGACCCTTCGGGGAGAGTATATTTGAGCGACCTGGCGGTGTTAACAAAATAGGTTCTCCAGCCAGCTGAGACTTTGATCGCTTTCTGACCCTACGCTTTGCAAACAATTCTAGCGCATCCTCACCCCCGAGGAATAACTCTACAATTCCAGTTTCAATCGCCTCGTCAGCCGGTGCTGAATGATCATGAGCAACAGCTGTCGACGAAGGTGAGGAATTTGTTGGTTCAATCGGGATACGAGATTTTGCGAGGAACATGTCAAAGATAAGGCGACATTCATCGGCAGTCGTCGCTCTCGCTAGAAGACTGTGTATGTCTTGGGCCTGGGTACAAGAAATGTACGGTTCAGTACAAGAATTTTTCACATCATTGTCCACAGATGCAGGGGGAGGCTTGTATGCGGGCGTTGTCCGCCCCGCCGGGGGTGAACTTCTTGGTGGTCGGGTCTTTTCTTTAGCGGTGATTTGCGAAGCTGGAGTCTCGGGCTTTGATTGAGCAACCAATGGAGAGGAATGCGCAGGAGGGACATTCTCGACAACCGGAGTACGCTGTGTCTGTAGATTTTGAGGGGGTTGGGCGCGCCTGTTATGTTCTTGCGTGTGCCCATTCAATTCAGGCTGAGGGAGTGGCTGCCGACGATTTGAAGAAACGCTACCGCTATGCTCCCTTTGCGTCGGGACTGGAGGAGCTGGTAGCTGCGAGTTAGCGGGCGAGTCCCGCCCTTTGACCGAAGCGCTCCGTGAACGTGCGCCATTGGAAGGCAGATCGTCAGAGGAAATATCAGATGATGCAGGCGGGGAAATTGGAGGGCGAGGGGGGATAGGCCTGTTGGCAAGAGAAGATAGATTTCCCATAGATGACTTGGAATGGATTGAGTGGGGAGGAGGGGTTCGAACAAGCTGCGGGGATTTCTTTGCGTCCTCGGAGCCGCGCGACCGGTCAGTGTTACTCAAAGATAGTTTTGAGATCATTCTTTGTAGCCGACCCGCGCTCTTTGGTTTGTTGGCATTCTGTGGGATATCCGTGCTAAAGCCAGATCCGGGCCCTCCCATGCCGGGTGGACCTTCAGCTAAAAATTCCATAAGATCTCTGGTGCTAGAAGAGACTGCATGAGGAGCGCGCCCAGGGCTTCTGACTTTAGGAGAGGACTTTGGAGCAGGGATTTCTTCATCGTCTGAGTCACCCATTACATCGTCCAAATCGAATGATTCGCGGTTTTTTTGTACTTTGCGTGTTCGGGGTGGGAACGGATCCTGTCCATTTGGAACAGTGCGACGGGGTTGCATGGAAGGCGAGGGGACAGGCATGGTATGCGAGGATGAATGTGGGGTGGGGGAATGCGCCAACTTGGCAAAGACGCGTGGGACTGGACTGGGATCTGTGGTGGAAATTGACCGAACGCGACTAGGCAGTGGTTTGGATGAAGAGGGCGGAGTGCTGACGCTAGACTGGCGGCTGCGTGTCGGGAAGAGTGGGGGACTGGAACCCTCTTCCTCGTCCTCCTTGATAGAATCGACACGTAGAAGAGAGGGGCGACGGCCAGTTGCTCGTGGTGGGAGAACAGGGGGATCAGACTCAGCCTTGAAAGATAGCGGGGGAACGCCGGTTGGGCGCCGATTACCGCGTTGGTCCTTTTCCTGTTTATAGACCTTTTTTTGGAACAAAGTTTAAAATGTTGGATGACTAATCAGGGGCGGCGTGGCTTACCTCCATTGTCTTGAGGCGATCGGGCGTTAGGGACACTTTCATCGTCGACGATGTGCGCATCAGGTCATCAAACTCCTGCTGCATGGCCTGGTCCTAGAAATACATCTAATCATCAGAACTTGATATTTCAATCTCGCACCCACCTCGTATGGAGAGCCCTCGTCAGGCTGTGAGGATGTATGCCTTGAGCTTTCACTAACAACCGAGTCCGTTTTCGTATGGGCGTTCGGCACATCTCCATCAAACGAGGATCTATTATTCGCCTTGAACATCTTCATGGCTCGGGCCTTTTCAAACGAAGATCTTGACCCCGAAGTAGACACAGCAGTAGTGCCAACGCTAGTTACTGCGCCAGGTTGTTCGGAGGAAATGCGATCTCGGGGAGAGTTGGTTGATACATCTTGATGAGGAGATCCAGTGCGCAGAGATCTGTCATTCCTTGTGAATGACTTGCTTCGCCGTACCTTGGAAGCCTTCGATAGCTGTTCTATCTGCTCATAAACTATATGTGATATGCATTATTAACGGGATCTACACCATAAAAACCATGCGGGCGTGTACACACCTTTCATGGTCTTGAAGAGGTCGTAAACTGAATGGTCTTCACAAAGCGCAACGAATAAATCATGGACAGTCGCACTAGTGCGGCTGCTGTCCCGTGCAGTAACGCGACCCACATTTGATAAGATATGTCTACGGGGATATGAATTACCTGTAAACAAGGGAAGAGGTCTAGACGCACTCGCATACAGCCCTGAGTTAACTGGTAAGGATCAGAGAAGCGAACATGAGGCAAGACGACGTACTCGAGAATAGCAGTAAGATACAGAGCAGCTGGTGCCATGAGTGAGGCCTTGGGCGGTGTGCCACCACTCGAGCTCATCATATCGTTGATTCGGCCCTCAGCACCATGATCTTCATCAGACTCGTTCAGGGTTGAATAAGCCTCGCATTTAAGTCGCAATAGCTAGTAGATGCAGGGTGTAAGACGGCTTAGATGGTCATATGGTCTGAATCGCACCTCAAAAGCCCATTGTAAATGAAACGTCTTGGAATCATCATCGAGAATGGTAACGTCAGCCGGGGCCGTTCGATCCCAGTATGCCCTCAACTCGACTTCTGCTTCCAAGAGTGCTTCTTTCCCGAGTGTGGTAGGAAGCAGGCTGAGCAAACTGGCGCGTAACTTGTCCGTCGAGAGAGAGCATGCTGTACTGAGGATGCTGTGGAGAAATTCATCCAAGAGCACATTTATGGAACGTAGGGCTTCGATCTTGAGTTTTATTGGCCGTATGTCAGAGAGAATAACATCGGCTGAGTGTGAAGAGATATAGGAAGGACCTGCAGACATATTAAGTTATCTGCTGCATGAGTAAGACAAGCTAGAGGTTACCAGAATTATCCGGAGCGCGAGCCATAGTAGACGGCGGTGGAGGCACCTGAAAGAAAGTCACGGTGATTCGCGCCAAGCGACATCAATGTCCGTTGCCAGTCTCAGGAGAATCGACACACGCTATTCACTTGGCTACACACAGATTCAGCGACTTCTCACTTCATCGTCAGGCGCTGATTTCGCACTCTGCACTGCAGCACACTTTTCAGAACTTCTCATGGTGTTGAGAAGTACAAAAATAGTCGAAGCGCTGGTCGACATCAAGAAGTTTCAACCTCATTGAACACGACATGTCACTGATCACTATCACTACATCAAACCTATGGTATGGAGAGCATGATCTCAACGGCCTCCTCATTGTGACTATGGTTTGCCTCGTCATCTACCGCCACCTCCGGCCCTCCGCCTGATAATGAAAGCTCATTATCGGAACCATCGAATCCCTCGACCTTCACCTGATGTTCATCTGGATGCCATAGCACCATGCCTTGCTGGACCATCTCTGACACTTCCCAGTTCGCCAGGTTCTCCATCTTGCGAAGTCTCGAGGGTTGTGACGGCGTCATCGAATAATTCGTCGACGGGAACGTCAGAAAGTCGTACGGCTGACGTCCTAGAACGCGGTTCTGCCCCTCGCCAGATTGGATCGGCTTGGAGGCTGCATTGTATC
Source organism: Sphagnurus paluster (assembly GCA_018282025.1). NCBI lineage: Eukaryota > Fungi > Basidiomycota > Agaricomycetes > Agaricales > Lyophyllaceae > Sphagnurus > Sphagnurus paluster. The sequence continues at coordinate 61,235 of JABCKI010005715.1, forward strand.
GCTTGGTTCCTAGATTGACAGGGCCCGCAATATTCCGTAGTACCTTTCAAAAAAAAAAAAATTGAAGCCATTCTAAGCCCGCACAAATACAGATACTCACCCACGGTCCCAAGGCAAAGTGTCGGTCCCTTGATATTGACGCCGGCTGTGCAGGCTCTAGGAGATAGGAGGCAACAGTTTTAGGAGCTTCTTGCAGCGGCTCCAAGGTCGGGACAAAAATGGCAGCCGACGGTTTGAGCGTGGTGTCGCGATGCTCTACACGATGATGCTTTGCCAGCTGACGCGGCGTCCGGAAGGACTCCTGACAATCTTGATGATTTATAGAATGTTAGCTTAGGCATCATTATTAGCCATTCCACACACCGAGGTATGCACACAATAGAGGAACAGTCGCGTGCGTTTTAAGGTGTTGGAAAAGTTGCGCCGTGCTAGCCTCGTGGCGGCCACATTGTTGCCACATGCACACACACAAACCCTATCACCCGCCACATGTTTAGTTTATAACACACTCGAGTTGGTGAATGAAGAATACCTTGAACGTCCTCGGTCTCCGGTGCGCAAAGGCCAGATGCTGGATGAGCTTTTCTGCAGAACTAAGGATTGCCTCGCAGCCGTTCCACTTGCATTCCCGCTTTGTCACGCGCGAGCAGGACAACCTCACAGCCTCACGTTCAACTTCACCTGCGAGGCTCAATCTCAAGGCAACACCTTTACTCTGATAAATCACTAACCATTCGCAAAACCGTTTGCAGGATCCGTATCAACCTCATCGAAATCTTCATTGTCCTCCCAGGTAAGAAATAAGACATAGGTTTACGACTGAGGCATACCTTCGTCGCGGTCCACTGAACTAGCTGGGGTTTGTATTTCTACTTCCCTCCCGTGTCTATCCACCTCCACTATAGATGTCGATGTCGATGATAATGATCGGCGCTTCTTTCTCTGCTGCGCCTTGTATCTTCGGACGTAATCTGGTTGTGGAGGAACTAGAACATAAAATGGTTGAACCTTGGGTTTTCGTTGAGTAGTCCTTGGGGTATCATCGATAATTAGATTGTTCATTAGCTGCTCGACGACTGGCGCCGTGGTCATTGGTGGCGGAGTAGATACGGGCGAAGGCAAGAAAAGTGGAGTTTGTTGGCGTGAGGAAGTAGATGGAATGTTTGCAGGGGCATCTCCCTGGGCTGAAGATGAAGGTGATTTGGGAGGCTGCGGTGGTGGTGAGGTGATGATTGCATCTGACGGTGGATTGGATGTTGCCGGTGGGGACGACGAAGGTGGTGGTGCTGAGACGTCCGCCAAGATTGGATCAGGCTCTGTGTTCGGCAATTTAGGTTTAGGTCTACCCATTGAGGGATCCATAACCCATGGTCGGTAGTGCGAAGTACCGGCGGCAGGTTGATTGCGGGCAGATTGTGGCTCTACCTCAGGACGATTATATGCATTGACATCGTCAGTCTTGGACACTGGTTCTTGCTCCTCCCGTTCCGCCTGTGCCTTCATAGGATGGTCAGCCACAGCAGGTAGATTACTTGAAGGTTGTCGGCTCGGCTCTGAGGGAGGAGGTAACACTACACCGCTAGTCTTGGATAACGACTGTTCCTGTTCCTCTTGCTGCGCCTTTTCCTGATGTACTGGAGAAGACGGTCGTGACCCCTGTCCCAAAGCATGTCGTTTGGCTGGAGGTTCAAGTGGATGTACAGCTGGTGTGGCCATAGGCTGAGATCTCTTTAACCAAGGGCTGGACGGATTCAAAACGCGTAAGATGTCCCTGGCAATAGTCTTTTTATTTGCCTGAGCAGGTGTGCGAAGCGATGTCCCAGAAGTGGACAAGAATGAAGATGAATTGGCAGAGGGGCCTGTGGTTGAGCCAACCATGGTAAGAGCACTGCTGTGGGCCGTGGCAGTACCTTTGTTGGAAGCCATGTTGATTCTGAAAGAAGACGTCTGATCTATCTGAGGTGGTGGGACTGCTTGTGGCTGAACATGGTAAGCCTTGAACTTTTTTTTCTGTTCTGAGGTCAAAGGCTCACTCAAGAACTGGAAGTTTCCTTGGTCGTCCTGGTAGACCTGACGCACAATTTTAGCGGGAAGTATGGCAGGAGTAGCACCTTGGACAGGTGGAGGAACAGCTGGTGTGCTCATAGGTGGAGCGACCGGCATATTATGTGTAGGTTTAGCTGTGGCAGTATTGGCAGCAGGTTTGTGGTTGTTCAGTGGTTGCAGTTTTGCTATAGGTACATAGGAATAGTTTGCGGGTTTGCTGGGGTCAGGGAAAACGAGAGATAGTGTTCCCTCTACGTCTTTGTATATTTTAATGCTAGAGTTGTGCAATGTCAGGGAAGACCTGTTTGGCACAGTGGCACTCCAGGCGTTGGCAAACGCTTTTAACCGTTCAACCGCACCTGGCTGATAAGCCAATTGCCACATATATGTAGTGGGATCAACGTAATTTCCTGTGTTTGGGATTGTGATGGTAGCGCCAGAGGAAAACTTGTTATCGGAGACGGAGCTGGAGTGAGCAGGTGCTGGTGCAGAAGAAGCTACAGGTTTGGAACTAGATTGAGTAGGAGCTGCCAAACTCGAAGGCATAGGTCTGGAGGTGGATGTTTGAGGATCAGGAGTCGACGAGGAAGAAGAGGAACCACTGGTGCTAGCCATAAGTTGGTTATGCAACCGAGCAGCCGTAGCAGCCAGATCTGTCTTTAAAGGCTCTGTATCTACAGAGGGCAATGAAGGGTTTGATACTTTAGAGGAAGATACGGTACTCTGTTGTGTTCTCAGCATGCGATACGCATGAGCAGTATGGGAATACTTACAGTGACACGAACTTGCGGGTCTAACGCACCTGTGAGGCTTGAAAATCCTGGGGCAGCCGCTAAGTGAACGTTCTCATCTCAGCTTACTTCAAGAGCAAAAAAAACACAGGACATACGTGGATAACCTTGGCTCACAACATTAGGAACCGCCGACATAGCTACGGCTGGGGTGTATCCTGTGTGTGCTTGGCTGGTGCTCTGCGCTGCAGCGGTAGGCTTTGGTCTTGGTTGAGCTGGAGTTGGGGCCTTTACGGGAGGAGGATAGACCTGCGCTTGATTCGACTGTGGTTGTTGCACGATAGGTTGCATCGCCAGAGCTTGCCGAGAGGAAACTGTCTGCCTAGCTGAGGTCGAAGCGCCACGGCTATTCACTGCTTGTGGAATTCGCGGATCGGTTTGATAGTGTAGGGGGGCTCGTGTCGAGGGGGTGGCAGCACTCGTAGATCGCGCTGACTGTGGCACCTGCTGATATCGCTGAGCTGATTGTTGGGGCGGGATGTTTGAATAGGTATGTCCGTGATACGATGTCCGCGCGTTTTGCGAATAGTAGTCGTAAGTGTTGGGCATCTGTGAGCCGTATGCACTCCAATGTGGATGTGGGGCAGGTACATGAGTCGTGTTGTAGTGGGTGGTCTGAACCAATGGGTTCAAATGATAAGAATGGGTAAAGAATGCAAAACTTACGGATCCATGATAAGTTTGGGGTTGTGCGCTCGTACTCGTCTGGGCATGTGGCTGCTGCCACTGCTGCGTCGAGGTTTGCTGTGCTTGAGGAGGACCAGTAATCGCCAGAGGTCTATATCCATCGGTATCAGAAATGAAGGCTGATCAGCGTTTTGGCCGGTACATACGCAGAGGCCGTAGCGCCACTAAGAGCCAATAGCTGCCGTCTAGAAGACAATGCGATTAGCATACATGGACTTGGAGTCGAGCAAGACGCGTACTCTGCCTCTTTCCCCTCCTCTATTTTCCGAAGTAGCTCCTGTTGCTTCTGGTAAGCCTGCTTCGCTGCTTCGTTCATCGCGCTGTATTGGTCCACCAAGGCCTGCGCCTGCTGAATGGCCGCCCGGTTCGCTTCGTACCGCTCCTCGTCGATGACGCTGTTGACCTGGATATTTGGTCGTCCAACGGACATATAACAAGAGAAAATAAAATGGGATAGAAGGTTGAACGGTGGGAGGGAAGGGTACGGCACTGAGGCGTGGTTGTGGGTACAACTGACTTTTCCACAATCGTGATTAGTCACCGTGAGAACTCCAGCAAATGTATCTTACACGCATCGCTCACTCACATGCCCGATGTCTAATACACACCCGTAGATTCGCGTCGGTATCCTCATCGAGTCCACCCCCAAGATCCGGGAAATTTGGGCCGTACCAAGTGTTTGACCGCAATGTCAAACGTATTCAGAAAGACCAAGCAGCGGCGAGGGACGGAGGCGCACGGAGCACCACCGTGGACTATGTACGCGATGAGGTGGCCGACAGGATGATGGAGAGGTTCTTGGTGCGTTTTGCTTTCTCTCACAACGTACCAAACGTGACTTATTTCGTGTAGGACATCAAACGCAAATTCAATACCGTCCTGGACCTGGGCTGTGGCCCGGGACACTTTACCAAGCTTCTGGAATTAGACAAGGCCAAGAAATCAATTATGGTTGATGCTTCAGGTGCGAAAAATATGCGCGCCATAAATTAACAGACCAATAGCGTTATTTTGCAGAAAAGACTCTCAACCGGGACCCTGATTCGGAATTTGAGGGTATGCGAATATTATCTCGTGACAATAATGAGGTTTCTCACTGGAGCAGTCGAAGTCGAAAGAATACATGCTGAGGAGGAAGACCTCCTGCGGATTGTAGAGCCAAATTCTCAAGAGGCGATTGTGTCTTGCCTGAGCCTTCATTGGGTAAATGACCTTCCAGGTACACGGTATTAATCACGCCCGCCGGCGCTCTATTAATTACCCTTACGATAGGTGTCCTAGTACAAATCAAGGAAGCACTTCAGCCAGACGGGCTTTTCCTTGGAGCAATGTTCGGCGGGGAAACTCTCTTCGAGTTGAGGTAACGTATCTATCACTTCTACATTCAAAACGAATCTTATCCAATCCCCAGGACCGCGCTCCAGCTCGCGGAGGTTGAGCGCGAGGGCGGGATCTCACCTCATGTATCCCCCATGACCGGTTAGTGTTTTTTCTTATCGGCTACCACCCCACCACCTAAAAAAAGATAGATACCAGGGATGTATCGAATCTTTTGGGTCGCGCGGGCTTTACATTACTTACCGTTGATATCGACGAGGTAAAGGTCGCGTATCCAACTATGTGGGAACTACTGGAAGATTTGTCCGACATGGGAGAAGGCAATGCCGTCATTGGCAGGTGTGTTACAGGTTGTCATTTTACCTTTTTCGGCCCAATTTTATTATTATTTCAAGGCGAAATATGATTCATCGAGACACCCTTGCGGCTGCGTCTGCAATCTATAAAGGTGCGTCCTTTTGAACCATGAGTCAATTCATTAGCTAACCTTGGGTTTCGCCTTCCTTTGTCCTGCCTTTGTGCTCTCGTAGAGATGCACGGCAACGAAGATGGCACCATCCCTGCCACGTTCCAGGTTATATACATGGTTAGTCTTGTGTCATATTTTTTTGCCCACCATGTGACACGCTCGTTAGATTGGGTGGAAACCTGCGCCAACGCAGCCAAAGCCCCTGGACAGAGGAACGGGTAAAGTCAACCTGAAGGAGATACTATAATCCTAGCTCATGTTGCACGATACGTGCGTGTGAACGTCCGTAGACTACATAACACTTGGCAGTCAGTAATCACCATTAGTCGTACGTACCCTGGTTCAGCGCGAGCCTCGCAGTGCTTTGGTATACTTCCATAGAATTGTTCCGTGGATTTCCCCAAGGTTTCCCTGACTCTTTAAGCCTCTGAACAAGATGTACGAACCGTGCTGCGGGAACCTGCAGGTTCGCCTAGCCGTGGCCGCCTTGTGCCGGCGGCAAATATGCTGTTTGAAGCTCCGGGGCACGGGTGCCGGCGGAGGATTACAAGATCCCGAATTGCCTAATAAGGCGGGACGCATGCCATACAAGGAAATCCGCACAGAATCACCATCGTTTCGATCCACAGAAACCGGGGCTGCACATGTTTTTGGAGCATCTCACGGACGGCAGAGGCCAGTCCGGCACGCAGACCCAAACTGTAACACATATCAGAGGTAAACTTTGATATGCAGAGCCGTATGGCAGCCCCCAAAAAATTAATTTATGCACACAATGGAGGGGCAGAAATTGGTCCTAAAATTAAAAATACAGGAAGGAAAATTTGCCGCCGTGCGTGAATAACCCAATCCTTAGTTTGTGTTCATCACAGGGATTGGGGCAGCAGCGTGGTATCAATGGATCCCAGGCAAAGGGCCTGACCTCTTATTGTTTATCGATCTCCATCATCTCCGGGATACTCCTGCTCCTGCTCCTCCACCCCAGCCACAGACGCTTCCTCGACCACTATTTTCGCCCCTTCATCCTCCACCGCATCCACTGCCTCGGCCTCCCCAGCCTGGCTTTTCGCTGTGGCTGTACCCGAACCCGCTCCCTTCCCACCCACCTGGAACTTGCGCCTCGGAATAACTGAGTGGAACGCAGCCTCCCAGTCCTGCGTCTCCACCCACTTGAGCAGAATCTCAAATACCTGGTTCACGGTGAGTACCTTGCGGGTGGGCAGCGCCGCAAGGTAGCGCCCGATGGGCAGCCGCGCAGTGCGAATTCCTGACTCTTTGGCTTTGTTCAGGCATAGGTTCTACGGTCATGAAAATTAATGCATGCGTCGCGGGAGAAGAGGCATCGCAGGCCAGGGAGGCAGGTACCTTGTAGCGGTTGTGATCGCAGATCCCACCTATGATATATATCTCCTCGGGCCTGAGCTCGGTGAGCTCGTCCTCAGAGTCTGCCGTCAGGTAGACAACGCTCTTCTGGATGTCTGTCTGGGTTGGTGGTGGCCCCAACGCACCTGCAGTCTCCTCTGCGTTGGTGTCGGCAGGAGCTGGCTGACCTTGCCATAGCCGCTCATACCCCTCTTGCCACCATTGGGTATTGGACCACCTTTTGTAGCCGGCGTCATTCATACTCTCTAGCCGCTCCATAGTGCGGCCGTTGAGTGAGGTATACACCAGCGAAAAGGGGTATGATGCATTGCGGTTTGCACTATAAGTGTACGCCAGTTGGGAAGACAAAGATATAATTTCCTAGATCGAACGAGACGAGGTAGGAAAACGCTAGGGAATTACACGCAAGAGAGGGCGGCCCACCTTGTCGTTCATCTTGTCGTCGAAACCGAGGTCTACGACGACGGTGCCGCCAAATTGGAGCCTGGCCCGCTTCTTGGAGCGCTTTCTCTCCTCATCCTCGTCGAGCTCTCCGGCAGCACGCTTGGCGGCGAGGGCGCGCTTTTTGTCCTTCTTCGCTTCCTTCTCGCGGGCGCGGCGCTCGAGCTTGGAGGCGGCGATGCGTTCTGCCTTTGCAGCCTTTTTGATGGCGCTTTTGGACAGGGGCGCCGCGGGAGGATCAGATTCGCTGGGACCAGCCACAGGTTCCACGGTCTCCACAACGTCAACAGGGGCCTTCACGTCGTCCATCGTGGGCAGCAACAAGACCTTGGATCGACACTTGAGGAAGCCTTGGCGGAGAGGAGAGACGGAAGATGCCGATTTGTCTTCGATCGATTATTTCTGGCACCGTGCCGGCTCTGGTCGCTGTTGTCGCCGCCGTTTATTTTCGTTGTTTTTCCTCCAACCCCTCCACCAGCACCATCGCCAACGCCATGGCCGCCGCCGCAGCCCTCAAGTGCATCACTGTACCCTCTACTGCTAAACATACCGCCACCGTCTTCTTCGTTCATGTAAGATTCCTTTGCCACACATACCAACTTGATCTAACTTCTTACCCAGGGCCTTGGTGACACTGGACACGGCTGGAAGCCAGTCGCAGACATGTTCCGCACGGACCCGGATCTTGCCCATGTAAAATGGATCCTACCCCACTCGTGAGTGTCCAGCGCGATGTACATCTGCATGACATACGCGATGGTTTTCACCAAACACCCATCTCTACAGGCCCACCCGTAGCGTTACAGCCAACATGGGCATCGAAATGCCCTCCTGGTGCGTGTCGATCTCCCGCTTTGTTTACCAGTGACGCCACACATGCACGTCTTACTTACTAGCAAGTCCAATCCAGGTTCGACATCTACTCATTCGGATTTAACACCGACGAGGATGAGACGGGCATGTTGCAGTCCGCGCGGCTGATCAACCAGCTGATCACTGACGAGGTCAACTCTGGCACAGACCCTAGCCGCATCGTATTAGGCGGATTTAGTCAGGGCGCAACAATGTCGCTGCTGACTGGGCTGACGGGCGAGAAGAAGCTGGCGGGCATTGCTGTGTTGAGTGGCTGGCTTCCACTGAGGTCCAAGTTCAAGTCGGTACGTCAGTTCTTCGTCCTGTTTGCCCTATGCTGACGAACGCTACACGTACAGCTAGCGTCGCCCCACGCGTCCTCCATCCCGGTATTCTGGGGTCATGGTATGGTGGATCCGCTCGTCAAGTTCCAGTTCTGCAAAGACTCTTCCGAGTTTTTGACGAAAGAGCTGGGCATACCCCTTGTAGAGAAGCCCGGCGACAAGGGACTGTCCTATAATTTGTACCCATCCATGGGCCACACTACGAACCAGAAGGAGCTGGACGACTTGAGAGCGTGGATCAAGAACGCGCTGCCCGTAACCAAGGCCGATTCGGAGGGTGAAAGCGCGCCCAACTCGTAATTGCCCTGAATTGCAATAAAGCTTTGCAGAAACGCTGGGACTCTGGTCTACACATTACATATACATTTCTCGGTCTCTCTCGGTTGTACAGATAGCATTTTTCTTTGTATAGATTTTGAATTGCACACATTAAGGCCTTATTTGAAGCGCGTGTGACCGGATTAGTATCCTTTTGGTTCCGAACCACGATGTCGCCCAGTCCCCCGCCATACACCGAGTCCGCAGCGACCCCGCCTCCTATCCAAGTCCATGTACAAATGCCAATGTACATGCCTGGCTCTCCGCTGCACGCCCCAGCGACCTCCACAGGCCCCATGCATTTCCAATTTCCACAAAGTCCCCACTCTTACCCCCATCCTCATATGCACCCCCACTCCCACCTCCATGACCATATCATCTTTGGCCCTACACCCCTGATCCCCAGCTCCCCGCCGCTCGTCCCATATGCGTACCACGACCCGCGCTCACTCTATGCACTCGCCCAGGCCGACGCCCGCGCCCGCCAGCGCTTCGTCCTTACCATCCTTTGGGCGATCATCATCTGGGGCTTCCTCGGCTTGCTCTTCGGCGCAGAGATCGACTACTATATCAACAATGTGAGACGGGTGTAGGCTACGACTAGGTCCTAGCCTTGTATCTATGTGTGTATATTCTTGGACTTGATAGAGCGGATGTTGTATTTGTGTACGTCTCTCCTCCTCTTCCCTGATCTGTGGAACCTGAAGTTTCCTATTAGAATCTCACCTTGATTGACTTGGCTGTGTAGTATGAACATTCAGATTCACAAACCATGGCGGACCTATGGAAATAGTATTAATAAATAATTCACCGCTTTTGGAATGCTCTCGAATTCGCCCATCATTGCGGAAGGCACTAGTACTTGAGCTGAGTATATGTGACGTCAACTTCGAGCCCCAATAACGGACAGACAGAGAGCATCGCGGCCAAAGGGTTGAAATTTTAAATGTAAAGAAAGCTATCCAAATTCTCAAGTGGTTTGTACTATAGAATACCAGAAGTCACATATGTAAATCGGTAGCATCGTAACGTCAACGTAGTTTGAACGATGATATATATAAGAAAGAAAAACCAAATTTTTAGAGGGAGTCAATCGTGGCTGAACATTAGAAAATCAATGCGAAATACATACAAAAAAGCCTCGATTATTTTGAAGAGTCGTAGGGGAGGCGCTCTAATATTGCCTTACCCTCGTCAATCCATTCCTGCTTCACCAGCTTCTCCTTCTCTGCGAAATACAGCCTATACACAAGCTTGATCGTTCCCTCGCTCACCCCTGCGACCGCGCTGATATCGCGCAGCGACTTGACTTGGCCCAGCAACTGACAAGCAAAGTAGATCGCACCCCCCGCAATCGACACAGGACTCCTGCCATCCGCAATTCCATGCTTCCGCGCCGCGATGATGACGTCCCCTGTGATCGACTGCACGTTCGCTGGCAGGTCAAGGTGGTTGCAGTACCGCACCAATAGGTTCTCGGGACCGGTCGACGGTCCCGTTCCAGAGCTTTGCGCAGACGCTCCTGGCGAAAGATTGAACGCCTGCTCGAGCGCCTTGTAGCACTGCCCTAGCACCTTCTTCGAGACGTGCGTGAGGTTACAGATCTCGCGGAACGTTCGCGGAACGTGCGCCTGACGACACGCAATGAAGATGCACGCAGCGATGACGGCGTCGAGCGGCTTCCCGCGCAGCAGCTTCTCTTCATCGGAACGCTTATACAGCTGCTTTGCGATGTCGCTTATAGTCTTCGGGAGGGAGAACTGGTCGCACCAATTTGAGATGTCCCTGAACGCTGTGAGGAGGTTGCGCTCGGCACGCGAGTTCTGCGACCGCGACGCCGCGCGCTGCAGCTCACGAGAGATCCCAGAACCGCCATCCCGGAAGCTGATGACGGTATCCAGCTGCTCCATGCCCTCCAGCAACGGGTCTGACGCTGCACCGACACGAGAAGGGTCGTCGCCCTCATCATTGGCGAACGTCTAAAAAGGATTTCCGCAATTGGAACAGTGTACTAAACGAAAAGAAGCGAGAGAAATAGGATTGGGGGACTTACACGCCATTCACTCCGGGTGTCTACGATTCGGTCGCCGAGCACCAGTCCGCAATTGCCGCACACGAGATCTCCACTTCCAAACTCTTCGACAATATTCGGGTTCGGGTCTCTGCATTCTGGGCAGATCAAACGAACTGCAAGGTCAGGCGCGAATGTCTGCGGTTGGGCGACTTTTGTCTGAGGTGCCGCAAGTGGGAAGGGTTGAGCAAACGCCATAGTCGACAAGTGGAGCGGAGAGCGCTCGTGTGCGGTATGAGAGGTTAGGTCGTGAAGAGAGAGAGAGCCTTTGGGTTATGGCTAGTCTTCTATGAGGCTTATACAAAAATAGGCTTCTGTAAAATATCCGTGCAGTTCATTGGAAGTGATCAGTTTATTTGCGGAAGCATACCACGGTATACACAACAACACAAACTCCCAGTTCCACCGGAGTACGAGAGCTAGAGGTGTTGAGGCTAGTCAACAACGGCAGCGAGATGGTAGTCGAGGAACAAGTTGTAGCTTACTCCTGGCTCCGCTTCCGCCGGCAAATGAGTAGCAAGCTGACTAAACATGTTAAAACAACGCGGCTTTCTGGACAGTACCTAGATTTTCATTACAAAAGACGAGGACGTTTGTTTATGTTACAGGAAATAAGGCAATAAACCACCTGATTGAAAAAACAAACTGGCTGAACACCACAGGCGGCAAACCACCAATCAGTATCATCACTTCGAACCTGTATGTTTAGTAGGTCCGTCTTCAAGACTCGGAGGTCTGGCTACCACTTTAGTAAAAAGCGGCAGCGATCGAATTGTGCATTTAAATCAACAAAAAATTGTGTCTAGCTTTCCTGTAAGCATCACCGTTTTCGAACACCGGAGTACGATGTGTAGAATCTACTAAAATATGTTAAGGCTTCAACAATGCTATCATTCAAGTTAAAACGATCATTGATCTTCTCAGCAAGATCACAGCACGCTCGCGCTTTTAAAGAGCGAGAGCCCCTCCGTCTGGCCGACCATTCACCAGCATTTTCTGCTTAAGTACTCTGTAATCATGATGCTTTCGTTGGCAGCATTAGCGGTCTCAATACATTCTCTACATTTTTGCGGGTCTTTTCTCAAGCGGCTTGCGACATTTAGAAAACTAACGCCTCTTGAAACATGTGGTGCTGTGGCGCTCTCTTTGTGCTTCGCCTTCGGAGCGCCACGATCGCATGGTATCGGCGGTATACTCGAAGATCTGCTCCCCCATAAAACTGGTAGCCTTTGTAGTTAATTGAGCGAGGTTTTTGCATTCACGAATTAGGCGCCTTTGCAAGCACCATTGGGGGCTTCTAGTCCACACGCGGACCTTCCTTTATTTGAGGAGGCATCATTTTGTTATTTTTGTGGCTTCAAACTTGGATTGTGGCGCAAGCAAGAATACTACATGTTTGGAGCGAATATCAGATAAACGGGAGACTAGGGTATATTCATGGTGCACCTGAATGATGAAATTTCTGTTGTTGTATTTAGTAGCATTAAACAGTTGTACAGATGATGGAGTAGTCAAGACAGCAAAGCATAAGTATTCGTAACAGTACTGGTATGGAGAACATGCAGGGATCTATTGCATCATTAGTGGTTTTGCTCCGTGTGGCATGGGTGGCGAGCTACTAGTGCCATTTCTGAGTGGAGGGGGTACATAGGGAGACCGTGGTGAGGTGATGACCGTCTGGTTGACTGGCGAAACAATCATAGCTAAGGATGGGGATAATGTCTGCACGGGGCGCACGGGTGCCAAGGGTGGAGATAACGGTGCAGATGGGCGCCGCTTTGCGGGAGGGCCATTGGATGAATTGACGCGGGAGACTTCCTCGGGTGACGGTACATCGTCGTGTTTTCGTTTTCGTGATGAGGATGATGAATGCTGAGGAGTAGGTGGTAGCGAAGGGGTTGAAACTTTGGTCCAACGCGAGGGCGGCGGGGGTGGATGGACCGCCGTGGATCCGGCAAAGGGCTCTCCGATATGCTTTGGTATTGGTGGAGACCGTTGGTGAGGATAGTTATTATGATGGTGGGATGGCCCCGCCGACGGGGTAGTGTTTGGGCTCTGGTGATGGGTGGACACTGACGCTGATGTTCCGGTTTGGGGCTGACCTGGTACGAAGCGCACAAGCTCGACGAAAAGAGTTGGCGAGAAAGGTGGATCCATCTTCTTGTACACGATTTCCTTACTATATGTTTCAAGCATTTCAGCGGTATCTACATACACATTCGAAGCGACTGGTTCTGTTGCTGTGGGTTAGCAGGTTGTGCGTAGATTATATCAATGGCAACGCACCAGTAGGCTTGACCCGTACGTCGGACCATTGATACTCAATGTTTTTGCGCAAGCAACACAATGGACATGTAAATGTCAGCATCTTGACCTCTATCGGATAAAAGACACAGCCAGCGTGGTACAGCTTGCTGCAGGATTCGCAGGCGACAGCCGGGTAGTTGAGCAGGAAGTGCGTGCGGCCTCTGCAGATACATCGAGTACCATCGGACCAGTCCTGATCGACATCTTGGCCAAAGGTGAAGCGAGGGCGCCGCCTCTTCTTGGGGCGAGTCATTGCCGGTCGGCCACCAGCCAGGATACGGTGTAAGCCAGCCAAGTCGAGGCCGAAAGAGATCTCTGGATTCGGCGACACAGCGAATTGGATCTTGTATAGTTTGCGCATGAAATGGCGAACCTGGTGGATATATTTGGGATCCTGATTGGCAGGTTGCGATGTGAACGAGAGGAACTGTCCAATCGCAACAGAAAGTCTATCCAGGCGGTGAACAATCGTCTCCAAGCGCCTCCAGTCTTCAGAATAATGACGTGTAATCTCCGGGGCCTTAGGTAGCATGTTTGGAAGGAAACAGAAATGCCAACTGCGGTCCTTGTGAATAGCGCCGTTCCAATGGTGGTGGTCACAGAATGGACAAGAACCACCGTTCTTCGCACAGTCTCCGTGGAACCGGGCATAGCAATGGTCACACTGAACAGCGTCAGACTGCGTACCTGCAGGAGGAGGCAGAACAGGTGTACTACAGATACAGGTGAGATATTCGTCGGACGGAGGCATATCATCATCAGGATTAGTACAAGCCAAGACATCATCGTAGACGTCTTGGCCGTGAGGCTTATAGTTGTCGTTGCTCCAAGGTAGATCTGCAAGCCATTGCTCGTGCAACTTGATCTGCGTGTTCAGCTTGTCGAATAAGGGAAGAACAAACATTCGAAGATGTTCCTGGGCGTACTGCCTCCATTGCTCAATAGTCTCGAAGACGTCTTCCTTCTCGGGGTTATATCGATTTCGGAGGACGTGGTCACATCTAGTTTCGAGGTCCATAGCAATCTCAGCAGTGCGCTTGAGGTCCTTGACGGAAGGAATGCTAAAATCCTTCTCAGCACGGTTGACCATACGCATAACGTCTTGGACTCGAGGTTTGGGGGCATCAGGCTCTGGACTTAGCCATGCTCTCGCCTGCTTGTCGAAATCTTTGGCTTTCGCTCGAGAGGCCATGAGTCGATCCAAGACACCGGGGTCCATGGGGATGGCAGGATCCATATCCGCAAAGTCATCGAGCTCCTCGATAGTCTTGACAGGCTGTGCAAGAATACTTCGGGCCCGCTCCTCCCAGTTGTCCCCTGCTCGCTGTCGTGCTTCCAGCATTCGCAAATGTTTGTTGTCAGGCGGCACATCAGAGGTCCTGGCGCGGGTCAGGAACTGACGGACTTCCTCGAGTGTCAATATGGCATCCTCATCCTCCAACTTCTCTTCGAGATCAATCACCAGCTGTTCCCGATCAACGATCTTTTCGATTTCCAAGAGCTCATCAAGCATGACGTTAATCGACGAGCCATCCAAGAGCAGGCGCTTACATTCCTGCAAAAAGGATTCGCGGTCCACGTCAGAAGGCTGGGCCAGCAGTGCGCTAGCCTTCTTTTTCGTCTCTTGGGCGTGGTGGGCGAGGTTCCGCAAGGTTGCAATCTCTGGGGAATCAAAACCTAGGATGTCTACCTCGGCCAAGAGAGCATATAAGTCATCCAGGCTACGGTCGGGCCTGTCTCCTGGATCGTCAAGCGCGAGGGCGGCCTCATTTGCCGATGGTCGTCCACGAGGTCTCCGAGAGCGTTTACGACTTTGCTTGCGGACAGTGAAGGTGTTCGCAGCATCAACCCACTCGTTGGCTTTGTTGACGCACTTTCGGAGAGAGTTGAGCTCAGGAAGTGGATAATTAATACGATCTCCTTCAGCTAGAAGAGCTCGAAGGGATCGAAGTGGGGGGCGAGCACTCTCGAGAAGCAACTTGCTAAGTTTGCCACGCCAAGTTGATGGTGCTGCTGCGCGCTCGGCAAACTTCGTTTGTATCTCTATAAGCTCTTCGTCGGAAAAGCGCTTCCTCAATGTAAGTTGATGGGATGGCCGATTTTCGCAAAGCAAGGCAGCGTGATCGACGCATGAGACATTAGTCGTGCATTGGCACTTGATGAAGGAGAGATAGCAAAAGGCCTTGCAGGTAATACACTGATATTGATCGTCAGGGCGATCCTCTTCTTCAAGGACCTCGGGAAACCCCATCTTGCGGGCCTTCGTGCGATCGCTAAGCTCCCGCTCTGTCATCTCGTTGAGACTTTCGTATAACCTGAAATATGCTTAGTAGACTCAGTGGATGTGAAATGAGTGCTCACCATGCAGCAGTTTTAATCGATTGGGTCTGTTGAGTGATCGTAATAAGAAGTTCATCGTGCGAAAAGACGGGGAGTTTTCTATGCTCTCGATATCGTTGTACACAAGCACGTCCGAAGGATAGCCAATCTGGTAGTGCAAAGTTGACGGCTTCATTGAAGTTGAACTGAGAAGAAATGAGGTCTTTTATGAAATAGGTAATGAGATTTACTTACACCGTGATTGAAGCCTGCATGATAGGCTTTTGGAAATGTGATCACAAATTCACCAGCCCGCTGATTACAGGCATAAACGCGCACACCAGCATCGGTAACACGTTTGGGGTTCATAAGGGTCACAAGTTGAAACAGAAGGTCAGGCTGGGCTTCAAAAAGATCAGGTGCTTCGCCTTTGATTGCGGCCTCGAACTTCTCTGCATCATCGCCAGGAATGCCGTACCAGGTCTTGGTCTCACCCCAGTGCACTGTGAAATCAAGTTTATTCAAGTTCGCGGATCAAAATCTTCGCACATACTGAAGTTTATACTATAAGTATAGTGGTCCTGAGATCGTAAGGTTGATAAGCGGAGAAAAACCAATAGCTTGATGAATGTACCTCATTGTGCCAGCAGAACGTTGAAAATGCCATACCAACGTAAGTCCACGGAACTGTCATGCCAGAAATATCGGATTTGATAAATCGGAGAAGCGAGTCGGATACAATAGGTATGTTGTTCAGATTCCAAGGGTCTTTGGAATATGGGTCCAGTGGATATGTTTCCATTGTAGGCATTGCACTAAGTAAGGTGTCAGAATCAATAGAGTTGTTTCCTGTCTCTCGTACCTTCCATGCGTCGTTGAATGAACATCGGCGCCATACTCGACCTCTACAGTTTCGTTTTGTGACTGAACCAGGCGCCAAAATTCTTCTTCGACATCGTATTCTGACACATGTACGTCACCGATCATATTCACTTTCGGATCGTTCGCTTCGCGTAGCCTCCCAGATTCAGGAACGTGCTGTTTCCACCAACGGCGTCTGAATTCTTTATCCCGAGCTTGGAAGCTTGAGAGGCTGTGTTCTTCCCCCTCGTCGAAACCGAAATCACCTCCAGTGCCAGAGAGACAGGTGTAACAGAACCACTGATCCTTCGGGATGGCTGTTAAGGGTGGCTGAAGACAGAACATGTGAAAGCCTATGTACGCCATCAAGAAATAGCCTTCACAAGATTTTTGCGCCAACACGTACCGCAATCGCAGCCATCGCAAAGCAGCATCTCCTCCCAACGATTTTTCTTATGACAAACTTCGCATTTTTCCTGGTCCCGGCTTGTCACTGGCGTCCTGTTTGTGACAGAATTGGTCCGTACCTCAGTGGTTCCTTTGGAGTCCACCTTGTCGTAAAAAACAGGTGGAGGAACAACCGGTGTGATGGAGCTGATAGGCTTCTTGGAACTCGCTGAATAGAGTTCAGGTACAAGAGGTACTTGGAGAGGAAAATTTACATACAAGCCTGCTCCTGCGAGCCAGTTCTGGTACTTCTACGAGGCTTTGCATCCGCAGATTGGCTGCCGTCGGCGTCACGAGATTCACTCTCATCGGGAGGCTCAGAGAGCGGACTGGAAGTGGCGGTCAGAGGGCTTGAAGGCGGACTTGTTTCGCCCGTAGTCGTGGCTGTGGCACTCAACCGAGATAGCTTCCCTGCAGATTGGATATTCTGGTGCGTCTTGAGTTGCGGGTCATGCACAACAGGTGCAATTCCTGGAGTATTGCGAGCTTTCTCGCAGAAGTGTTCATATGGCAGAATCACACGAGTATAAGAGTTCTTGATTTGCGTAGACAACCCTGGGATGCCACGATAGCCAAGGATACGGCCGAGGTCCGACCATTTCTTTTCCTTGGTCACCTGAAACGATGATAAGACAAACTCAGGTGGCGTAAATGGACAAATTTACCGTTTCGTAGCCTCCCATTTTCTGGACTTCCTTGCGCAGTAGCCACAGATCGAGTGGTTTGTGGTTAATTGTGGGGACGGCGACTCGGATATTGCCCTGTTGTTTGTGATAACGATAGAGTTGCTCCAAGAAGTTCAATTTGGCTCTAGATGACGCTTCAATAGAGTTCAAGCGCTGAAGTCGAGTTCGGAAACGGAAACTCTACGACGCAAAGTGTGAGACTGATGCAGTGCAAAATGATACACGACAAACCTCGGTATCAGTAACAAATGGCATCTTCCATTCTAAAGGTGGAATAATCTTGCAAATTCCATAATTCTTAGCCTCGTCTGAGATAGAGCGAACGTAGGCCATCGGATCCTTGAACTCCTCCATAGTGGGGTAATACTCAGGGCAGTCCTGTAGTCCAAATGGCCGAGGGCCCTCATCGACGATCTTTGCCTGACGAGGGCTGATTGTCTTCACTGAGGACAAGTCGAGAGTGGGAGACACCGGAATACGATATTCCTCAGATTCCATAATTTGATCATCATCACCTGCCGGAGAAGAGGAGCGTACATGACTATAGAGTGCTGCGAGAGCGTCTGTCTTTGATTTGCGAGGCGCTCGCTTTGATTCGCTCGTTGTGGCCTGTTGAGGTTCAACCGGTTCAGGTTCTTTGTCAGAATCTGATTCAATTGGTGTGGCGCCCTCGACCAAGATATTCAAACACGAGGTGAAGGAGGTAGAAGGTTCATTTGTGAAATTGACAGGCAACGCACTAGAGCTGGCTTGTGATGGGCTCTCGACTCGAAACCTGGGAGATTTTCCACGACGAGCAGGGGTCCCCCTTGGAGATATGCTGGTGGGATTGCCGTGCATACCTTTGGCGTCCCAGCTGGTTTTTTGCGAGTATTGGAGCTGTTCTTCACAACGTTTCGCGGTCGCAGAGTAGGTGGCGGAGTATGAATTTGCCCATGTTATGGGATTTGATGCATCGCCGTGGGTAAGCCTTCCTTTTCTAGCCCCTCCCCGTTCCGTCTACTACAAGAAACGATGTAATCCTCTAACGGAGACAACAAAAGCTATTTCACCTATTATAATCTTTTTTTATTTTTCTACAGCTACTGGTTATGATAATGGTTGTAATTTTCCTGACGGAAAACCAAAAGCTTCTCTAGCACTGCCGAGTCTGCCCTGAACCTTAAAATCCACTCACGTGGCCAATTTTCTGCAAACACTCAATGCATCCGCATGCTCAGCTCGACAGCGTCGATAGAGTTCTCCCAAGTAATGTGGCGCAATGTTACAAATCATGGAGGCCCTTCTTGTCGACCAACTGGTTGGTGGCTTAATTGGCAGCTTCCCTTAGAACGGTTCTAGCCCTAATATTCGCTGACGGCCAATGGGTGATGGAGATAACATCACAAATAACACCAGCTATTAAGTTACCCTGTCGATTATGTTTTCTGCAGAAGTCAAAAAATACCCCAAGATCCAAATTAAGGAATCTTTGTTAAAGTGTCAGGTAATGGTATGTACTTCCGTGACTGTCAATTGAAAGTTCAATCCAATGGTATATGATCATTTAAGCCCGGGTATTTATTTGATTAACAAAGAGAAATTTACGGCGCCCAAGTTTACACACATATATCCTGAATCCAAAACTTAGGCCTTCGTGTACTTACTGGTCTCGACCGTGGCGTTTCAGGAAGGAGGTTTTATTGTGAGGGTTCATGGGGGTCCAGGGTAAAATTACAACTCCGCGAGACTTATTTTTATGATCTTGGTATGTATGTATACTGAATCCCACTTCCAGGTTCAAAGGCACAAGAATAAAATTAGCTCTAGAGTATTCTAGATTTATAGTGCAAATGTTCATTATATTGATCTAGCGCTACCCCAATATCGCCGACCGATGCGCGCCACGACGACCAGCCCGATCGCAATTTTTGCAACATCGAAGATGCTGTACGTTTTGCGTGGACCGAGAAGGAAAGCTGTGCCTGCAAGGATCGCCAGAGCCCACCTGACAGATATCGTGCGTTCGAACCTGAGAATTATTGAATACGTTTGAGAATCCGCGTGAACAGAACTGGGGCGAAAAAAATACACACACCTTTGCTGTTGAAAGATAACGCCAGTGTTCCAAGACGCGAAGTCGACCAAAACGAGGAATGGTGCCGCGTTGAGGAAATCGTGGTCGCCGTCAAATGGAGTCGTGAGTCCGGCAGTCAACAGCGTTCGCACCCAGACCGCAAGCACCGGCGCCACGAGAGGAAGAAGCCAGGTCATTAGGAGTAACATGTGCATGTTGTGGTTGTGGTTCTCGACTCTGTGCTTTTGCAAAGCTCCTTCTCTGTTTCGTGCTTCGTAACTATGTATCCTGGCTTGCTTTTCCTCTTCATCCTCTTCCTGGATAGAGCCGTCTACGTCGGCGATCCGAATCATGGGGATTGCAACATTACTTGAAGTCGGTATAGAGTTCATTTGCGCTATTTGTCGCGCAGAGGACGCGCATGTGAAGAGGTGGGTGAGCCAACAGCCAAGATATGCAACTTGCCAGGGTATGAACAGGAAAATGAGCGCGAAGATCAAGCCCATGGACACTAAAGTACTGCGGCGGACTGCAAAATTTTCGCGGACGGGAGTGATACTAAAGCAGAAGACGATAGAAATCAGTATACCATGGTAAAAAGGACAGGCAACTGCTCATGTACCTTCCAAATATCGAGGAAAACCAACCGATCAGCCGCACCAGGCACAAGACCAGGTACCAGACCACGCACACAAGCCCGCTAGCAACGGTAGTCAGGAGTGGCGCAATGGGTGCGAATAATGGCTCTCCCGAGGTACCCATATAGTAATTGGTTGGCAGTGGAATAAACGCAACAAGAAACGACGTCAGCACAAATTTCTTGAAGGTATGCTGTGCGTAATACGTCAATGAATCAGCGACACTTGGCATGGCTACATATGTATAATCAGCACCTCCGTAGAAACACAGGAAGAAAGAATAATAATACATGCCTGCACCCCGATCTGCGGTTCCCCATGCCGTAAAAAGCACACTAGCAACAACACCGATCGCCCAGCTCACAATTGTCGTTGGATAACGCACTGCCCACCGTCCGAGGGTGGCTGACCAATCGATACTTATTGAGAAGCCCACCATGTTGCATCCGAGGGCGCCAGAAGAGTAAACAACAAAATCGAGACCACGGCGTGAGACGCCTGCTGCAACATAAGGGGCAGGGGAATGGGCGTGTAACAAAATCCGTTCCGATGGCGCGTCCAGTGTAAAGTAGTGCGTTTCAACTGGGTTCGAGGTATGTGAGATGAGTCCAGTAAGGAGAGGATCTATTTGAGGGATATGTTAGAAGGCTGAAGGAAACAAAAATACATAGGCATACCTGAGCACCAGGATTCCTCGGCCGATTTGATAGGGGTATATCTATAGACCATCAGAGCGTTGGAAATGATATTCGGGAATACGAAATGCGATCGCAGGGCTGTCGTGTCCATGAAAAAAACATCAAACTTGCTGAAAAGCAACGCTAAAGTATTGTGGTGAGAAATGCATAAGATTAAAAGTCCACAAATCACTCACAGTAGGTGCTGGGAGCCTCTATAATCTTCTCGCGTACGGAAAGGCCACCAACTACCCAACCCTGTCTGTCCCCGCCTTCAACCCGGACAGCGAGCCAGTTCTTCCCATCAGTGCTGTTGTTGTCTATAGGGATATCTGCCTCAAACAGCGCGGCACCCTCATACTCACTCGCCCCCTCATTTGGGGCTGGGAACTTGGTCCTCGGGTGTGGATTTGGAATGAGCCTGTGTAACGTCGGCTCAAGCGGTACACACCTCGGGTCGTCGCCCTCATCCACTTCCGAAGTTGCGCACATATAGAGAGAGCCTTGGAGGGACCCCGACTTTTGGGGGCTGATAGGCGGAATAATTCCACCACCACCCACCAGCAAAACTGCTTTGAGGGGAGTCTCTGCAAGACTTTGCGCCGAAGGGAGTGGGAGAAGGAATGTACGTAAGCCCTGGAAGCGCATTAATTTCAAGTGAGCCTCTTCGACATATTCGTATGTCTCTGGGTTTGTTAATGTAAACCCCTGTTTGTGTCTGGGATCCACAGGCGGGAGTGTGTGGCCATCACGTAGCCATTTATCAAGAATATTTCTCTTGTCAAATAGCGAACGAGAGGCACCGAGCTCGAGTGCAGCTCGGGCAACGCGGGCGCGCACCTGATGGCACCAGACCATTTCACGGTGGCCAACGCCGGTCCAGGCGCCTTCGAGGGCAGAGGTGAAAACGGTGCGCCGGAATGTGGTAGTATTAGTCTCGGCAGGGAGGATGCATGATTCAGAGGGTACCATCATGTCCGTTGCACCTCCACAAAGCGAGAGAATCGGCGTCGTGTCGGACGCGATGGTCTCTCTGTTTTTGTTGTATATTTTGTCGATGCGGGAGTCGAAGCGTGCCGGGGGTAAGATATGCGGTGTAGACATAGTAATGATAGCAGATATTTGCGGATTTGGGAGGAGTGCGGTCGCGACAATCCCACCCATAGAATGACCCATGATGATGATTGAAGTGTTTGCAGGGTATAACGAGAGAATATAGGATATCGCATGGGAGGTGTATATGATTTGAGAACCAATGGTAGGTCCATGGAATGCAGAAAGATCTTCGTTGAATTCAACTAAAGAGCCTGTTAGCTTCTACCAAGGACAGTATATGGAATCTGCGCCGCATTCTCCCCCTTCACGAAGCACACACTGAGAAAATAATGTTCACCTGCGAAGAAATCAAGTTGCTTCAATGTACGAGATACGAACTCGGGTGCTACTGAATTGGGGGACACGTAAAACTGACGTGTTGCAGAAGATGCAATAGATCGGACTTGGTGAGAAGAGCCTGCGTTACCGGGAATGAACAACACTGGTGTACCCTTCGCCTTGATACCATCCCCATATTTTAGTTCCCTTTGGCCATACTTGAATAGCCACAATACGCACCTGCTGGGGGTCCCATCCGACTTCACGATAAAGTGAGAGTGAATACCGCCGCGCCAACGGTGTCCAAGTTGCGTTGAAGTCTCGTTGGAGTACATAGGACGGGGACATCCATGACATCTGACATCCTTGTGGTGAGAGGTGTTTCGCGATATCCAAGGTTGCCGAGTAGAATAATGCAAGCGTTAGAAGAGAGACTGAGCCTAGGATTAATGGGTAGGATGATGACATTGTAGTAGTAGTGTCATACCAGTATGCATTTGCCGAGAATGCTTAGCATCATTGGTATTGATAGACGAAGGTAACTTCAACTTCAGTTTGCGAAATCGATAATAAGGTATACACAGTTTCGCGACTTCATTCAAACGTTGTAAATGACTGTTTCAAGAGAGTTGATTTGTGTAGACTATGATAATACGAAGTGCGATACTGAATACGGTGATGAGGTGCAATGCAAAGGAGGTGCGACAACTTTATCAGGTCGCAGAGTGAGGCGGGCAAAATAACGTAAGGGGTAAAGACACATCTAGTCGTCTGCGGGTGCATCCGCCACATCCTCCTTGGCGTCAGATGGTTTGTCCGCTATGGAGAGTAAGTTAGCTGGTGTGATGAGTGAGTCTGCCGTAAAGTTTGCTAACCAGAATCTTGCATGTCTGAAGTCCAGAGCGTAAGGTTGTCACGGAGCAACTGCATGATGAGTGTCGAGTCCTTGTAACTCTCTTCTGATAGAGTGTCAAGTTCGGCAATAGCGTCATCGAACGCTTGCTTGGCGAGATGGCATGCCCGATCGGGACTGTTGAGGATCTCATAGTAGAACACGGAGAAGTTCAGCGCTAGACCGAGGCGGATGGGATGTGTGGGAGGGAGTTCGGTGACGGCGACGTCAGAGGCAGCCTTGTAGGCTTCGAGGGACTTGTCAGCGCTATCCTTACGCTTGTCTCCAGTTGCGAACTCGGCCAGGTAGCGGTGATAGTCACCCATCCTGATTGGTGGATGAGATTCAAATTATGCGCAGGCATGGGAGAGCTTACATCTTGTGGTAGAAAACCTTCGACTCGCCAGAGGCAGCAGATGGGATAAGGTGCTTGTCCAGGACATCGAGGATATCTTCGCAGATTTTTGCGAGCTCGTTCTCAATCTTCACCCGGTACTCTTGGATCATGGTCACCTGAGCGGTGTTGCCCTTGGACTCCTCCTTCTGCTCGATAGAAGAGACGATTCTCCAGGACGCACGGCGGGCACCAATGACGTTCTTGTAGGCGACAGACAGGAGGTTACGCTCCTCTACCGTGAGCTCCTGATCTGACGAGGCGACGTGTTTCATGTTCTCGACCATCTCTGTGAGCAATTTTCGTGAGTGATTGTCCTGGGATATGTTATCGAAGGTGAATCATACCTTCATAACGCTCAGCCTGCTCAGCGAGCTTGGCGAGGTAGACAGAGTCTTCACGGTCGGGCATCTAGAGGTGATGTAAGACACGATAAGACGCGCATGGACGCGTCGTGCACTCACGATGTCGGTAAAAGTGGTGTGGTCTACATGGCGAGCAAAGTGGTCAGCGACGGCGAGCGATGAACAGCATTGTCTGTACTCACGGTGGGGTAAAGCTGATAAGCGATTGAAGTCAGGAATTATTTGAGACTACTTGAGATAAAAACCATGCTGGGCAGAGGGTTATAAGGCACGTGATGTCCCATCAGGGCAGAGGGTTGGTACCCGGCAACGTGACGTTTTTCTACGGAGCCTTCCTAATCGGGTGCCCACTCATCCTTTGGAGCCCTTTGCCCATACGTGAAATTCCCTTCATTGTTATCGGGTTTCATTTACATCTACAACGCGACATTTCGCAACAGAGCTCCTGCTTTGTTCTAAGATTGGACGATAAGCTCAGCAGAAAACCGGGAGTAGCCTGTGCTCTCTTGGTAGTCAAGCCGCGAGCGAACCCTGATCCAATGCTCCTTCACAACTATTCTCACCGTTACTCGTCTCGGTTCCCCAAGGTTAACCAGGTTGCACGTAGTCGCCCCTGACGCATTTGACACAATGTAGCAAAAATAAGTCAAGCAGTCGTCGCGTCAAGTTAGCTTACCCAACTCGTCTTGAGCAATGAGCACGCCCTGAACAAATGTAGTCCACAAGACGAAATCAAGACGAAATTGTCAAGGTCAAGCAAGCTCCAGTGTTTGAGGCTGTGGGAATGATCTGGATTCTTGGTTACTATTACTCAACCGCTGTGGCTTGATATTCTCCTCATGTCGTCCACAAAACGAAAATCCAACGCATCTACATCTGCCTCAACTAAGAAAGCTCGTCTCGCCAATGAAGTAGCAGCTGAGAGTGTGCGATCCGTTCTCGCTCAGCCATCCGACTTCCTCATCCCCGAAGGCGAAGTCGATGTTCGTCGTTTGATACTCGAACTGGCTCATTACGCCCGCTCCTTGGAAGACCAGATCGAATCATCCAAACCAAAGCCAATGTCCGCAGTAGAGATAGGTGCCGCAGCAGACAAGCTGCGTGCTGCTGCCCGAAGCGGCATTCGTAAACAAATGACCGTTAGTATTGTCATTCTGCGCATTGTTTGAGGTTATCTTACACTTATTTACTTATAGTGGAAGCCAACCTGCAAGACTGGTACAGCCAAATGGGTCTACGACGGTGTATGCGCCGACCCCATTGTGTTTGGTGCTTTCCTTGGTCTAGATGGGCCGCCGGGTTTCAAGACAAAGAAGATGCCCAAAGATGAGTTTGAAGATCTTGTTGGTGACCTCCATGTGCCCATTCGGTATGTCCTAGATACCCTCTGCTAGTGTCTACTTTTAACCCCCAATAGATACGATACCCTCCGCATTACCTCTGCTGATGTCAATATTCGCTTGAGCGAAGCAGACGGGACGTTCAAGTGTAGTGGAACCTATGGAAAATGAAGAATTAGTTTGGATTCTGGAACTGATTTATCAGTAAAGATCTTACACTGATCGAATATATGCTTTAACTTACCATTTATAATTCATGTATAATGACCTGTAGTGCATCAGCTTCCATGTTAATAACTACACATAAGTAGTGATTTCATTGCTAATATCGCTTCCAGGGCTTTGAAGTCGAGGAGAGATAGAAGTTGCAATTGTGGCTGATCAAACGGAATCATCGTGCGACTGATCGCGTCATACAACCCAAGTTCCTGATGTAGCGTTCGCAGTTCATTGTCACTGTTAGTGACGAACTCCCATGGCTGAATCCCAGACGGCTGCAGTATCAGCTGCTTCTGGCGCTCCGGCACAAGAAGAGTCGACATTGAAGAAGTTCTTCGGAATAGCACAGGTATGTCTCTTAGAATATGGTTCAAGTTGCACTTCTCAGCATCATCCTTCACTGTGTATTTTCTACAGCAACTCTTCTTGGTATGGGCAATTTCCAATCTAGGTATATTTTTTTTTATGGCGCCATCCCAAGAAGTACTTATGCTGTCAACTCCAAGCGACAAAATACTTCCTCGGAACTCCAGTCCCCAGCCAGCCAGCAGCTGCGTCATCTAAACCGGGCGCCTCAAATAGTGCGCCAGACGTCAACCCCTGGCTACTGCCTCCTGCACAAGCGCAACTGGCCTGGCAACTAGGTCAGAAGCTAGATATGCATGTGCAGCTATCGACTGCGCCTCAAGGACAGGCGTTTACAACCGCCCGTTGGCGCAAGGAGCAAGACAAAGACTTGCCTAAATTCGTCTGGCCAAATTTTACGTTTGGTGATTATAACGCAGTGTATAGCGCTGAGTTTAACGTCAAATTCCCCCAAGTGCGTGCTCCCCTTTTAGTCGGCTCGATATGATTGGGAAGGTGTATTTATGACCGGCCATACAGAGTGTCTTGAACAACGGCTCGCTTTGGATGGATGTATTCCTCACCAGGAACGGTGCTAACCCGGATCCTTATCACACTGCCTTCAAACCTGAAGATATTCATTACTACCGGAAGCGTATGTTTACCCAACAAAGAATTATCTCCCGTTATGTTTACCGCAATTCTTTGGCTCGACAGTCTTGACGCCCTACCTCCCCAGAGTCAAAGTCAGGAAAGAGAAGAAGCTCCTGGGTGGCTCTGACACTTCTCAGACGGAAGAAGAAGAAACCGAAGAGGTAATTAGATGTCTGTCACTTGAATCCATCACTGTATCTAAAGGTTGTTGAGGCGGACTACATCGTTCCACATTGGCACAGAGTAAGTTGCTCATGGTGCTGCCCAAATGTTCAGACAAAATAACGATACCCTTGCAGAATGTAACTCTCGCTTTGGTCTCAGACGGAGTCAAGATCCCCTACGCAACTCTGCCACCTCCCGTCGCTGAATGTTAGTGTCTTTGATCTACCCGGAATTTAATGATGATTTATTTTCATATAGATGTTCGACTGGTTCCAGACCGAAGAGACGAGACTGGAACGACGGGTTTCTACAACCCTATCATTTTCCCCAACGAGTTCTGGCACCTACGTGAACACTATATTGAGATTAACTCCACAACGCCCTCACTTCCTCTGAAAATTGTCTTCCAGCCCATGACATTCTTCAAATTCCAACTCTTCGCGGCCATGACCAATGGTTTCAAAGAGGCTGCAAAACAGCAAGGTGCTGGTGCTAGTGCAGAGCTTGACGAGATCAAGCGCATGTTCATTGAAACTAACCCCTGGTTCCTTGGTTTGACGGGTCTTGTCAGTCTCCTGCATGTAGTGTACGTAACCTCTTCCACTATCGCACATCGAGAGCACTTATGAAATGGCGTCAACCTTCACAGGTTCGAGATGCTCGCTTTTAAATCGGACGTCTCACACTGGCGACAGAAGAAGGAAATGGTGGGGGTATCTGTCAGGTGGGGCGATTACTATCATCCTTGCCGTCGCTTATCACTAATTCAACTACCACAGGACGGTATATGTATCGCGTTATTGCGCGCGTACCATCCACTTACTGTCTTCTTCCTAGATTATCACAAACGTCTTCATTCAGATTGTCATCCTCTTATATTTGATCGATAACAACGAGAACACCAGTTGGATGATCCTGTTTGGATCCGGAATGGGTGTTCTTGTGGAGGCTTGGAAAGTGAGTTATCCTTTATCTGCCTATGTGCCCATGAATTTATTAGGGCTTGAAATCAGGTCACCAAAGCCGTGGACATAAGCGTGATTCCTGCTCCCGCTGGTTCTTTGATCCCATACAAACTCGACATCAAAGGTAGGTGCAGCATTCTCTTGTATTCTACACACTGCAGTATTTTGACCGGTCTGGATCAGACAAGCACGTCCTGAATGAAGATGAGAAGAAAACTCAGGAGTAAGGCTCTACCTTGAGGCGTTGCACCAAATATATTGATCCAATCGCTTCAGATACGATAAGCTCGCGTTCCGTTATGTTTCTTACGTTGCTATCCCTCTTCTCGCGGCGTATACGGGATACTCCTTGCTTTACAACACGCACAGGGGTTGGTACAGCTTCGTAATATCCACCCTCACTTCGTTTGTTTACATGTTTGGATTTGTAGGTCCTTATTCGCGTATTTCTATTGACCCACTGACCTTGACCACATGATAGGCCCAGCTTGTGCCCCAACTAATCATCAACTACAAATTGAAGGTATCTATTGACTGCGCGTCTATGTCACGCGCATTGCTCACCTTATCTATTTAGAGTGTGGCGCATATGCCCATGAAGGCGATGATATATAAAACCCTGTCTACAGTTGTAGATGATTTTTTTGCGTATGATAACAACCCCTTACCGCATCCTTGTTAACGCCGCTGACGTCGATTCGCGGGGTAGGTTCTGTATCAAGATGCCATTCTTGCATCGGCTTGCCTGTTTCCGGTATTTTTGTCTTCCAAAACCCTCCGACAGGAACGGTGATACTGACTACTAGCGTTTTACCCCGCAGTGATGATGTCGTATTCCTGATCTTCCTATATCAGGTGAGCGGCACCTGAATACACCCGTAAAGTAAAGCCCACTGACCCCGTTCCGATAATATAGCGTTGGATCTATCGGATTGACCCGAAACGCATCAATGAGTATGGGCAGGTCATGGCGGAGGACGTAGCCGCCATCGACGGTGGCGATACTAAAAAGACCCAGTGACCACCCAGCGCGGCTATAATATCCATGTCTCGCACATGCAGTGCCATGATGGCTTAAAATCACCAGGTCGTTTACGGGTGTTTCCGTTCCGCTCCTAGGCGCGCGGGGGTGAAGTAACATCAACGAAGTCACCCGCTCCACTGTTGTAGTAGTTGGCATGTAATTTGTGAGAATGATACGTGGTTTTATCAGGCTCGCCGGGATAGGCGTCCATCGTGGGTCATGGGGCCCCTGTTCCGCGGGGATTGAAGCAATCCAGCGGAATTGACAGGACACCGAGGGCTCGCAAGCAAGAGTATCCAGTGTCAATTAACGTTGCGGGGGGTACTGATCACGGAAAGCAACGGATTTGAAAGTTGGCTCGTTGAAATGTGACAGTTGAAACATACATGGGATTGGGGTCGTAAACCAGAATTGTCCGCCGGTGTCCGAATCGGAACCGCTCTCCGTTTGCTTTCATCCTCACTTCTCATCTGAGCTCTGCTACTGTCTGCGTTCCTATGCCCGGCACTCTACTGGGCGATGAAAAGCCTCGTTTCACCTGCAAATGTCTCAATGTTCGCATAGGGCTGGTTGCGACCAACTCGGCTGCCCCGGACCCGATCCAAGACCCTAATTTTCTACCAGTGTACGTGGGCGAGGAAGGGATCTCTGTCGTATGTAGCTCAGGCTGCTTCGGTATATATTTCTCTGATTTTTTCCAGACCCACCCACAGGTTACCGTCAGGACGCGGACGCGTGGAGTGCCCATTGCGGGTACATCTCGATTTTCCCGATATACGACAATTACCTGTTTATTGTGCGACTTGGTGGTCTATCGCGTCTACCAGACATATTCTGCTGATATTGAGGGAAAGGATGGGCCACTTCTGCCGACAGAGGACTGGGTTGAACGCGATGTAATGAAAAGTCTTAGTGGCTGGATCGAGGTCCACAAAGATTGCCTGGTAAGTCTACCATCTTCTTCTACAAAATGTACAAAAAACGCATTATTTCTATCCCTATGTACGGTGTCAAGAACTAATTCTTTTCCCATTCCCTAGACTGGCGATGTCATTGAACAAGCAATATCATCTTCTAATTACTCAGATATATTTGGTCTATTACTTCCCTCAGTTGTGACTCCCCCGCCATCTCCTCAGCCCATACTTGAAAGGCCACTTTCCCCTTCCTCAGCTTCACCTTCCCCACCTCCGCCGAAATTTTTTGCCGATGTGCGACCCGTGTTTCTCCCACCACCATTCACGCCATCACATCCGGTGTTCACCTACCTCTCATCGTTTGCCGTCAAAGAATCGCAAGCCATACGCGATGCAGCAGAAGATTATATGTCTGAGCAAATGAAATCCAAAACCTCGGAGATTGAAAAGGCCGATGCGGAACTGAGGAAGAAGGTCGATGCTCTGTGGCAAAGGTTCAGAGAGGGCCTCGGGCGTGTGCAACCAGGGCGTAAGGATACTTCGACTGGTGCAAGACGAATTTCTTCCACGTCCCGGGAACGCTCTACCGGGGTGAACGTAATTTCAACCGGCACCCCTCTTTCCATTCGAGAGTTTATCCCTACTGGCGTGACACGGGCAAGATCTTCTTCACCTCCTGCACCCCGCGTCTCCGCACTCTCAGCTTCTCTCGCTACTACATCCTTCCACCATCCAAGGGCTCGCTCTACAGCCACCTCGCCACCTCCAGCTTCCGCTCGCTCTTCGTCCGTTGTGTCCAATGGATCCTCCCGGTCTGGTTCATCAACCTTGGGCTCTGCGGCGATCGCTGTGCCTCAGTCTCTTGACGCCTCTGCAGCCAACATCCTCAAAATCAGGCGTAATATCAATGACACAGCCGACACAGCGGCAAGCTATCGCTTTTTTATGACTCTTGAGGAGGATATGGAGCGCTTGCGAGGAAAAAAGGTCTTGGATAAACTTGTTCCTGAACAGGCCCAGCAGGCAGGCCCCTCTCGTGCTACAGGGAGTGAAAATATCAATGGTGAAAACAGACACAAAGAAACTTCAGCAACGCCTCCAACAACTATCGACAAGCCTACTCGGCAAGATGATGAAGGTCAACCTTCTGAAGGAGGCTCCCCACCTCGCGGCCGGGAAAAGGGAAAAGGAAAACGCAAGGTGACTTTCGATGTTAAACCTGCAGTAGTCACAATCAAAAGGGAGGTTATTGCGGAGAAGGAGGAGGAGGAAGCATTGGCGAATGAAGACGGAGGTGCGTTGATCATATTTTGATCTCTCTGCAAATTACACGACTTAAATGTCTGGAAGATATGATTTTCGATCTGGAAGACCTTGAGGGGGACAATCAAGGGTCACCTAATTTGTCCAAACCGACACTGCAACTAGTGGAACAGCCGACAGCGCCAGTCCGGCCACGGAAACCCCGGCCACCCAATACTGATAACTTGTCAAGTTCGTTCTCTGGATTACGTCCGACATCGCTCCCGGCCCCGTCTCACGTCCGCCCTCCGAGGAGCCAACATGGTTCTGATCTATCCTCGAGCTCTATGATGATATCGCTTTCGAAGCCAGTGCTGCTGTCACAAAAAAATGACCAGGCTTCTACGGAAAATGGTGATGATTCAGATCACCCCACGCAGGACGCTGAGATCCTCAAATTGGTTGCTGCAAATACCCCAAGCCATAGAGGTGCCTGGAAACCCACCGGCAAAGCATGGCAGAACTTTACACGCCGCCAGTCTGAAAGCCAAGAAACCTCCGCCATTCCTGAAGAAATTGAAGATGATGGCACTGATGCATCTGGGTTCGCGCTACCAGATATTGCGCCTAGTAGACGCAAGGAGCCTGAAATAGCAGGTAAGAAAATGAGAACAATGTTTACCGAGTAGTAACTCAATGTGCATGATAGATATGTTTGTCGGATCACTACCAATTCCCATTAAACTTGGAAAGCAGAAGGAAACTCTCTCTTTGGCGTCATACCAGGCGAAGACTCTGACCGCCCAGGCTGCCCCTGCGCCACCAGTGATTCATCAAAAGCAGCCCTCGTCAAATGCTATTCGAAAAGCAGTTTACGCAGAACGCGATCGAACACGCTCACTAGACCCAGGACCTCTTGATTTTCGAACTGAAGACGACGATGAAGAACATGAGAAGGTAAAGGCGACAGAAACTGGCGAGGTTCCAGTCGATACCGCATCTCCTGGGGGCCGAAGCAGACAGGCGGCACTAAAGATTCTCAAGGCCCGGAGTGAAATCCCCGAGGCTGGAATGTGGCGAAGTCTGGCCTCATAAACGGGACGATTGTACTCTTTGAAGCTTGTATGTACATATGTTCTTTGGTTCATAATTGCTTGCTTTCTGCAGTCTGCAAGGTACATAACACAACCACTTCTTGGCTTTATTCTTACCGCAACATTATATCATTACCACTTTACGGGCCTCGCCGCTGTCTGACTGTCACATAGTTGCTACGATCGACTCCTTGCATAACTAGTTTGTTGTTAGTCCTGTTAATGTACCAGATAGTGCAATTCCTACACATTAATACCACATCTATCCTCTGTAATGAAGCAACAAAATTGAATGTGGAGATTGAAATATGCGTATCTAGTGGCATTTGTGCGCGATGTTTTCACATTCTAGTTTGTTTTTATAAAGACGCGCCTGAAATCAGACTCTATTATATCACAAGTTCTCGTCCTTCCTCCCTCAAACAAAAGAGAACGTGATATTTATCTTGTAAGCGTTCCTCAGCGTAGCACCGTGGTAGGCAGAGCCCATGTACACTCATTATTCTGGATTGAGAAGAGGTTGAAACTGGGTAGCTTCAAGTATCGTCTATACTTTTGATAATTAATGCAACAGCGAATTATAATCAAGAAGATTAGGCGGTGTAACTATACGCAGCCGAGGTCAACTAATGCATCGCGCTCCGCTACTCATCATTCGACGTTGTTCTCCGTTCCATCCTCGAAGCGAGTCAATGTCTCTTCGACCTTTGACCCGTCCTTCTCGCCGGCCTCCCCAGCTTGCTCCTGGTGCTCCTTAGCAGTGAGCTCCTTCCCCTCTTCCACGCAGCGCGTACACACACAGGCAAAGCGCCAACCGCGTGCAAGTTCCTTGCGACGTCGGCGCCGGCATTCGATTGTGCTCTCACCCTCTTTTTGTGTGGTGTCAACAAACGCGACTGTAAGCTCGTCGCCTTTCTTGAGATCCTTCTCGGCAATGAGGTGGAGCTCGGCGGTGCCAGAGTTGAAGGATGAACGCGCTGAGGGGGTACAGGAGTGGGTCAGGTAAGATGAAAGTGTATAGAAAGCGCTGCCGATTTGACGAGCCGTGCCGCATGGAATGCGGCTCTTCTCGACATCTTCAGGGCGGGCAGTAGGTTCTGGCTGTTTTAGCAGGTTAGGCAGGCTCTATACAGCAAGACATCGCACGGCTAACCTTATCGTCGCGTCCGCCGTCGAAATACACACCGAATGAGTTGTAGGCCATCTTGCCGAGCAGGGTGGCGTGCCTCTCATCTGTCACGAACTGCTCCAGGCCAGGGAGGGCAGTCTGCAGAACATCCACAAGCAAGGGAAGCTCTTCTGCCGGTGGCTTAACCTCCAGGTATCTCAAGCGCTCCATGTGGTCCGCCAAGAGATATTCTCCTCCGTCGGCGTCAGTGAAGTCGTTCTTCTCTGTGGTCTTCCTGCCGCCCTCAACCATTTTGGAGGTCTCTAAAGCCACTTGTCGGGCAATGAACCGTGCAACAAGGATCGGTGCTGCACGACCCTCCTTTTGGATGTAAGCGACAAATTTCTCTTGAGCCTTAAGACGCGCTTCTGCAGCATCGGGACTGATGGGCCCGGATGAGATCTCTTCGGGTAAAGGCGACTCAGTTGTGAACAGGAGATTGTGCGACTGTGAACGGTTTGCCGCCAGGCAAGCCTGAGAACAGAATTTAGAGCAGAGAGGATTCGCTACGCCTTCGATTTGAAACGAATTAGTCTCTTGGATAGCACGTAGACAGTGGGAACAGTGTGTTCCAGATGCTTGAACGTCAGCGTCGAGGGCTGTCACAACGGGATTTTCCTGCATTGAAGTCAGAGTAAGCCCAAAAGAACACAACGGAAAGTTGCGGGACCTTATAGATAACATCGCCTGCTGCAGTATCCTTAGTGACAACGAGTACCTTGCGGCCCTCACGGGTCTCAACAGCAACGTTGGTAGATTTAGGTGGGAAGGCGTCATAGTATCCTACACCACGCGTCTTAGCTTCGCGTATACCTTGTAAATCTCTTTAGCTCACCTTCAACTCGAGTTTTCACCTGAAGGATAGTCGATCGTATGTGAAAAGAAAGCGAGAGTATATTAGAACAGATTGCATCGGTGAAAGTAGATGAGGCATGAAAGGTGCGCGAACAACATCCAATGTCCATGACTACGGGTGACTCAATTTCCCTCTTCACCCGGAGTATTTGGTCAGAGAAGACGAGGTTATCTTTTACTGAGTAGCTGGAGTTCGAGACCCTGGGTCGGTGACCTTGTCCCACTCTTGGGAGGAAGCCTCTGAGGGCGGCCCACCACTCACAGGGCTCCTCTGCCCATCCTCGTCTGGGAGACTGCGGCCACTATTACTCAAGGGGGAAGCAGGGGTTGAACTTACGTCCAGGTTGGTCATGTCCATAACCATCTGAATCGCGATGTTAAAACTGAACAAGTTGCAGCATGAATGGATTACTTACCTTGAAGATGGGCTCGGGGACAGTCTTTTGATAAATGACGATAAGTTCTACAGGCGAAGGATAGACACGTAGAGCTCGGTAGAAGGACATGGCAGCAGCGAGGTAGTAGTCAGGCCCTGTAGACTATGAGCTTGGAGGTTTTGAAAAGTAGTGAAATAATCGCGTACCCCGTCCGGCAAGTTGCTCTCCCATACCGACTTGGGACATGAAGTATGTCTCCTTCTCCTCTGGTGATGCTGGAGGTTCTTCTTTTTTGACTTGTTCGAGTGCCTCCCGCAATGAAGCGGGGGTCACTTCACTTGACGATGATACCAAGGACTCGCGCGACTGAGCTAGGGTCTTGTCCACGCGTTTCTTCTCCTTGCCTAAGTGTGTGGGTGAGTGGAGTAGAAACGACACAGTGGACGAGAGCGACATACGAAGCTTCTTGCGGAAGTTGACATCGTTCCTGCGCTTGTAGTCAAAGTAAGCAGCATAGGCTAGGACACCACCAACGACGGTGATACCTGCGATGGTAAGAATGCTGGAAGTGCGTGAGTCCATCGTGGTCACAGTGAACGATTTCACGCTGTCATGTTTGACCTTTTTTATGCCGCTTATGTAAGGTCTCGCCACATTGGAAATCCTCTCACCCAGCGTGTGCTGCGGGAAAATTGGCTATATTTCGCGGCTCAGGACGATCGATAATTTTCACCGGTATCAACTAGTTGAAGTGTACGCGTTTCTCTATAGAGAGCGCGACACCGGTGAATTTGCCGGAGTTGATTTGTGAAAAAGTACCCACGACCCTCGTTGATCGTGTCCCGTGTATCTGTGGCCGTTCTGTTTCTACCTCCGCTGGCCATGAACAGCGACCCCGGCCAAAAATCCCATCCTCAGTCTCTCCTCTCTTCCTCTTCCACACATACGCTACCTGTTGGTATTGACTCCAGCCCTGAACCGTCTAGTATCGACTCACACGCACTATTATCCCACTCGGCCAACACACCACTACTACCCGACGCTGACTTCAAGATACATTCTGACTTGCCCGCCAGTACTGCAAGAACTCCAGAAGAAGCTAATGTCGACAGCAGCTCAACTGAATTGGCGAAGGGGGACAAAGGCGGGGACCTCGACTCAGAGGTGGCGGAGCAGCAGGAGGCCTTAGATCCATTAAAAGAAGGGGAAGACACTTCGCTCTCAACTGTCAACCAACAAATAGAACTACTGGAGCACACTCCAGAATCTGCGCTCGACGACGGACAGGAATGGATGCCAGATGGGGATCATGAGCTGAAACGCGTCAAGGTGCACACTCCACCCTCTCCTCCAGGCCCCTGTATGTCCACTCACGGTTCCTGAATGAA
Organism: Sphagnurus paluster; assembly: GCA_018282025.1. NCBI lineage: Eukaryota > Fungi > Basidiomycota > Agaricomycetes > Agaricales > Lyophyllaceae > Sphagnurus > Sphagnurus paluster. The sequence goes on from JABCKI010005715.1 coordinate 96,744, forward strand.
TTCATCAGGTATATGAGCTTATAGGCGCGCGGTGGATAGACCAGGGCACGGCTTTCTGCTTTGGTCAATTCCAAGATGACACGGGCGAAGCTCTTCTAATCGCACGCTCAGAAAGAAGTTACACCGAAATTATTCTTTCGACAGTCATTCGATCAAATGACGTTTATCAGAGGCAGCAAGGTATGCACCTGTTCCTGTACGCATCACACTATACGCTCAGACAAATCACTATCCTTTAGATACCCTTATCGTGTGGACCGAACCGGACGGTGTCGACTATGCTCTCAGCTTCCAAGACCCTGAAGGTTGCGCGGAAGTCTGGAACTTCATTTGTGAGGTTCAGCGACACATGAATGGCGCAGGTGCGTGATCCTCTCGCCACCAAAACTATGTCTCAAACTTATCTTTGCAGACGAGCCAACCAATGTCACCTCTTCGCCACAGCTTGGTCCTGAACCTGCCTCAGTTACTACTGCAAGCATCATTCGCTCTGGTCACCTTCCGCGACCAGAGCTCGGTATAATCAGTGAGATAGAGAGAGCTATCAAAACCCTTGCGCGGACGCAATCCGTGAAGGAGCGGATATGTGAGTATATACAACAAGAGGTGAGCAGCTCCTTCCACACTTCCAGTCTTGGGGCATGTCGCATTGCAACTTCGTGTCATTCCATAGACTATATATTACGTATGCAATACAGATGGCTGATAGCACGTTCCATCTCGATTCTACTAGGATTACATCAAACAATTGATAGAGGTGATGCACACTGCCGAGGATCTGGAGAGTATGGAGAACCTCCACGCACTATGTAGCATGATGCAAACGATACGTATGTGTCAAGCACTTCCGCTGTGAAAGTCACGCTCACTATATACTATTTTTCAGTAATGCTGAATGACCATACGATGTACGAACACATTCTGGAAGACGACCTATTTTTCGGTGTTGTCGGAATGCTAGAGTGTGCGTCCCCTTCAAGAAACTCAACTACTAAACTCACTCAGTACTCATCAGATGATCCTGACTTCCCCCTTCACAAAGCCAACTATCGTGAATTCCTTCACCAAACATCACACTTCCACCAACCGATTCCAATACGAGACCCAAGTATTCAACGCAAGATCCACCACACATACAGACTTCAATTCCTCAAAGACGTCGTTCTTGCTCGCGCCCTCGACGACTCAACCTTCAATGTCCTCAATTCGTGCATAATCTTCAACCAGATTGATATCATTACACATGTCCAGTCCGACCAATCATTTCTCCGCGAGATAGTGAAACTGTTCGTCGATGAGACTATGCTGGGTGGTAATACATCTGGGGCAGGAGCTAATGGTAAGAAAACTCCATTACAAACCCCAATTGTGTTAGGACGCAACACCCATGGAGAAGTCGCCGACAAGCTTCACGACCCAGATGCGATGGACGTGGATCAAAAGCCACCTATCAGTCCCAAGCTCACAAATGGCTCGCACGTCAACGGTCGATCAGGCTCTGCATCTACATCCAATGCGGTTCCTCCAATCCGACCAAGCCATTATGCATTCGCGCCACCTGACAACTTGAGCGAAGATGAGCTTGCACACCGACGAGAGGTTATTGTACTTGTGCAGCAGCTCTGTATAATGGGGAAGAATGTACAACTCGCGGCACGGATGGCGCTCTTCCGTGCTCTTGTGGACCGCGGCGTGCTCTTCGGGGTGCAGTGGGCGATGAGCCTCCCGGAGCGCGAGGCCGTAAACAAACCCATGATCAGCGCGGGCGGCGAAATCCTCGGAGCTCTACTAGACCACGACCTCAACGGTGTACGTGGCCATGTATTGAAGCAGGTATTAGCAATCGAGAAGGAGCGTGCGGCGGGCAGGAAGGGTGCAGAAAAGGCGGAGACAATCCTTGAGATGGCTTGTCGGATCATGGCGCAGAGCAGGGAGCTGGCCGTACAGAGTCAGATTGGGGAGGCGCTCAAGGTTTGGATGGACGTGCCGCTAGGGGAGCCGGCTGGGCCCCTGGCAGCATCTGGGACAGAAGTTTCGGCTGTAAGAGGTGTTTTGCTGATTTGTTATCGTACGGGTATACTAATGCTCTCGAATTGGCAGGTACTCGGTGGTGGGAACAAAGGGCCATTACGAAAGGATGATCCTGGTACCGAACGGTATATGGACTACTTCTACAAAGACTGCTTGAACATACTGTTCAAACCATTCTATGACCTCTGTGAGTGGTCCCAGGTGAAAGGTGAGAGAATTCATTTTATTATCTGCACATTTGCCTACGAGCGGATTCCCAGAGACAGTTCTGTTCTTGACAAGAGAAGAAACGAACCGCTATGTCTATCTCTGTGATCTGTTGTATAATTTTGTGCTTCAGCACCACTTCCGCATCCACTTTGTTCTGATTTCTGGGAATCTCACAACTCGGGTTGCCAGCTTGCTAAAGGCTCGGGACAAGCATCTTCGACATGGTACGCGGCTAGGCTCATGTAAAATGCACAGAATTAAGTCTTGCCCATCATAGCCGCCTTCCGTATCTATCGCCTTCTACTGCGGCAGAACAACAACAATATCCACAACCAGATCATCAAGAACGACATCCTGAAACCCATCCTCGACCTGACGATACAGGAATCCCGCCGCGACAACCTACTCAGTTGCTCTTGTCAAGAATACTTCGACACAATCCGGAGGGTGTGTAACTAGCTCGCATGGGGTACCTTTGACGTTAAACATGCGTATTCTTCAGGACCGTATGAAGGCTCTGGCCAAACATTGTATAGACAAGCATAAGCCCGAAATCCAGAAACTGGCTCAGAGTCCATTGGGTGGCCAACGCTTCGAGCAGTTTATAGCTTGGTGGAGCTGGGAACTCACCCAACAAGACAAGGAGCCAATACCTGAAGATTCCAAATCTGACAAGTACGTCGCTTCTTCATCTGTATACGCCTCATGTCATTTAAATATCTGCAGACCCCTTGATACACGCCGAGGGCCGCCTAGCCGAGAAGATGAGGAGGAAGAAGATTACTTCAACCGAGATGATGATGATGAGCAAGAGTCATTAGGTGTTAGCCGGCCGAAAGCAACTGCACTAACGGTCGCAAGTAACATACTCAAGCGGAAGCGGCGAATGGGGGTAGGCAATGGCCCCAAGGGTCACAGACCGCCTCTACGCACGCCAGTGTTCCCATTGGTAGATTATTGTGACGATGAAGACGAAGAAGATGGCCCGCCACCACCATTAGCAAAAAAGAACGCTCAGGTGCAAGACCAACAAGGTAGTTCCCGGTCACCATCGCCAGACGTGCCGCCTGCGAGTCCTAAATTGGCACACCGACAAATATTAGCGACGTCTGGACCTCCTCCTCGACGAGGGAGCCAAGACGACGACGACGACGACCTTCTGGAGGCACTTGCACGCTCAAGGTCAAGACCACAGTCACCAGCGCCGGGTATGATGTCATCATCAGAATCCTTGAGGCCAGGCGAGAAGCGACGACGAGATAATGATGATGACGACGACGAACTGATGGAGCGCCTGAGCAAGGCAAAAAAACCAGACCTTGGGAATCAAAAGGAGAAATTTGGGTTTGGGACTATTGGTCGGACAAAAAACGCAGATGACCCGCCAAAAAAGATCCAGGTCAAGCTCGCGGCCTCGAGTCTTGCGGTGGCGTCTGTACCTTCGACGCCTGTTTCTTCAGAACCAGGTGCGAAGGACGGGGATACAGGATAGTGTGATGTAGCCTGTATTTCTTCGTGTTACATGTCATATATGTTTTCTTCCCCCTTTTGTCGTACTGTTTCATTATATGCCATTTGGCACGTCGTGTTGTATACACTTGCTAACATCTACCTACTTATGATCACTATTCACATTCAATTTCATGTTTTTGCTCTGTCTTATGGTGTGACTTGACGCGTGACAAGTCGTGTTCGTGACTTTGGTGTTTCTGTAAGTTCCGTGATGTTCAAGGGCACTGAGCGGAAGCCATTCAACGACGAAAAGGACCTTGTCCAGGTCAAAAATCATGGCTATCTCGCTTATCCTCACAGATTAAACTTGTAGGTGCAGCCTTCCACTAGGATCATTCTCCGCTCAGATCTCCTGCACAGTTACGATAAACCACCTCTGTACGATGTCACCATCGAAGAGTTCGAAACATGTGCACTGGATCGCCTCCGCATACTTGCGGAAATCGAATCCTCAGCAGCAAGAAACAGATCATGGGAGGAGCTGAAGGTCGTAACGAATGCTCAGTGCCTCAAATACTTACCCTTGCATGCGACGAGTGCCAAAACAGTGGACCGAGACTCTCAACGCAAGAAGGACCACCTTGGTCATTTTGTGCTTCGACTTGCATTCTGTCGGTCGTATGTTCTGTTCGTATCCTCACCTGAGCCGTCTGACAATGTTCTTCTCGAAGAGAGGATCTCCGCCGCCGATTCGTCAAAGCAGAAACAACACTGTTCAAGATCCGATACGATGGAGACGACAATGCAGAGCGAGAGCTATTCTTGAGCTCAAGAGACTTCAATTGGATACCAGTGGGTTATGATGTTCCAACCCAAACTACGAGCTGAAGGCGTGTTGTAGGTCGATGCGGCAGAGAAGGCCAAATACCGAAAGGAATTATTGGCAGCTTATCAAGGGGCCAAGAACGAATCCGTCAGGGAGCAGGCCTTTGAAGGGGAGAAATATTACAAGGTGCGCTCCTCGCCGACGTCCATACGCTCTTGCTGACGTCAGTCAGGTGAAATGGACACGCGTGCCTGACCTTGTTGAGAAGCGGAAAGTATTTCTCAAGGGAGGTTGGGCATATGTGCCTGGAAAAGAGCTATCCAGCATCGTATTCCAAGAATTTGAGACATTGTTGGTCAATGCTCTCGAGGTAAGGGATCAAACACAATCATTATAAACCTCCCCTGAAACATATGAAGTTGACTGCACGCTCCCTACCTCGACTTGATGAAGACACTCGAATCGTGCCCATATTGGACAACCTGTCTCAGGGTTTCCTTGCTGGCGTGCCGTCCGAGTGGGTTGGCTCTGGGGATAGCACCAATGGTGAAGATATCAAGGCCGAAATGATTGATGATCTGGCTAAAAAGCACTTTCCCATGTGTATGCGGACCATGCACGATAACTTACGAAGAGACCACCACCTCAAGCATTTCGGGCGACTGAACTATGGGTTGTTCTTGAAGGCAATGGAAATCTTCGGTCGCATATTGTTCATTTCACTCAATCTCGCGCTTTCTGTAGGTTCTGGGATTGTCGATCGAAGAAGCAGTCGTCTTTTGGCGAAAATCTTTCGACAGGCTAACCGACGACAAGTTTAACAAGGAATATAAATATAACATTCGACATTCTTATGGTCTCGAGGGCAAGCGTGCTAATTATGCCGCCAAAAGGTTGGGTTTTTGTGGTCTCTTTAGTCGACACAAAACTAACGACAGAAATCTATAGTTGCCAGCAGCTCCTCATGTCGGGACCTTCAGAATATGGTTGTCCATATCGGCATTATTCGCCAGAGAACCTTCAGTCAGCGCTTCTTTCGACTTACTCTTCACAGGGATTGGCCTCGAGCGATCTGCCCGAAATCATGGCGACGGTCAAGGGGAGTCACTACCATGTCGCGTGCACGCGAGTCTTCGAAATGACGCATTCCTCCTTCGGTGTCAAGAAGGGGCAAGGGGTGGGTGATGGAGAAAGCGTCACACACCCCAACCAATATGCTGCAAAAAGTATGGAGTTGTACAAGGCACAGGACAACAGCGAGGTGATGGTTGTCGAGTAGAGACTGTTGAATGGAGTCTGTCATATACATTAGTAATTGTATGTTCTGCGATTTTTTTTGAAAGTACATACTGTAGTTTGTTCCTTTGCTTTGCTGCTCTGCGCTTATGTAATTTAGCAAGAATGTATGGGTTTCAAAGCTTGAGTCATCAACGCATCAAGGGTGAAAATGGATTCTGGTTGTAGTATATGATCGTATGATCACAACCTCCATGAAGCCTTAGAAAATGACGAACCGCCAGTCTAGCGAAGACGCAGGCCAAAAAATTTGGACCGTGTCCAGTTGGAACTCGACATCTGGAAGCTCAAGCTGGTAACATCCCACCAGCGACTCAGCCACGTCGCTAGGAACAGTGAACTCGATCCGTGGGCCCTCCGGCACTACAAGAATAATGCTAATCCTGTCCGCCCCGAATGCTGTCAGCGCCTTGAAGTCATTATCAGTACAAGCCCAGAGCGAAGTCGATATTATTTTGAGAACTGCTACGTGTCTTCCTAAGACGTTGTAGAGGAATCCATCGAAGCTGGCGTGGTTGGGGTCTGTCTTGTAGAAGCCATTCCCGCGCAGGGTAAGACCGAGCATGGTGCACTGAGGCGGAAATGCATTCAGCGTACTTGTGCTGTCACTGGTAGGTGATGGTGTAGAAGTGATCAAGAACGCATCGGCGTCACCATCAGCGAGACAGAGGTATTTGTGAGCCGTCTCAGATTCAGATACGCGATAGCCTCGAAATTCACCGCTTGTAGCAGGCAGAAATTCCATATCGGAGATGGCCCAGGAGCGTTGCATGACCAAGACACGATGGATGGCTTCTTCGAGCACGTCAAGAATTAACTAAAAGGACAGGAAAAACAAAAAATTCCTACTCGAATAGAAACCGGCATATGTATAGGATAATGACAGTCGTTTTCAAGACCCCAGAAAGATGATGTACTCTGTTCGATTATCTGCAACAAGATCGCTCTAGATGCCAGCCATATTAAACAGCATTGTAACGATTTACTGGACGCACGCTTAGTCGTAGTATGCGATCCATATCACAACCCCCATAAAGCCTTGCATTACCAAGCAGCAAACCCCCAGTCTAGCGAACCTGTGGGCCAAACAGTTTGAACAGTTTTCAGTTGCCCCTCCATCAATTTTAGCCAAGTCAGTCAGATTATTCAAGCAGCCCAAACATGCTAATAACTCCGACAGGCGCAGGTCCACCTTCACGAGGCTTGGTCTGCCCGCAATATGCGATAACATATTTCGACGGATGCCAAGAGACAGTCGGCGAAGGACCGAGAGCGGGTACACGATGCAAAGGCGCCCCTGTCTCGGTGGCGCACTATGACATATAAATGTTAATAAACAGCAAGATAGCAAGGCCCTCACAATGTCGATGTAGTTGCCAGTGTTTGCAATTGCCAGATATTCACCATCATGGGAAAAACTCAAGGCGTTGATGCTGTGTCTTGAGGTAGAATGAGTAGAGTAGTGGTGGGATCAGCAAACAAACTTACTCGCAGACTGTTATCGTGCGGGCGCAGATCCAGTCGGTCAAGTCAAACATGTTGATGATAGAGTCATACCCGCCGGAGGCCAGGTATCTACAATGTAATATTGAAATGAGCCTCGTAGTATTTCAGATTTGATAACGACTCGCCTTCCCCGAGGATCCAGCGCTACAGCAACACATCCGCCCACGTGTGCCGCAGGACTTTCCCGGATCATGAGGCTGGGATAGTCCATAACGCGAAGCGTGTGCTCAGAGTGGTGAGTGAGGATCACACCGTCGCCAGCGTGGTTAAACATGGCTGTCGATCCCGTGAGCTGTGGTAGTTTCAGCAAGGCGAAGAAAGTTGGAGGGTATCGGCACGAACTGGGTCTTTATCTGAGAGCTGCCACATCTCTTTCGCTTGGTCGCCCTGCTTCGCAAGCTCCATGAAGAACAGTTGATGCGCCGCGGACGCCCATAGTAGAGACCGACCATCCGGAGAGTAATTTGTCTGCACAGGCGAGCCTTTGAGTTTCTCGCATTGTTGGATATGCCGGCTCTCTATCGATACACTTTTCAATATAGAATGTGTAAAAAATAAGGTTTCACCACTCACGTCGCGCATCCCAAAAGACAATTTTCCTCTCTCTCTGGCTCGATGAGCAGAAGAGGTCCGGATGTGTTGGATTCCACGAGACATAGTCAACGTCGTCAGAGTGCCCACCCTGAAACAGAACCGCTGATCTATATTCCATCTACCATGAGGTCAAGCATGCTGGGAACAGTAGTTGCGGGATGCATGAGGTACACTCACGCTCTTCTCGGGGTACCACACGCGTGGCGTCTTGTCGATCCCCACGCCGGCCAGCTTCTTTCCGTCGCAATTCCAGGCTACATGTGTTATCGCTTGTGGGCTCGGCATACGGTAGTCCCGCGGTTTGAATGCAGAAAAAGTTGGCGGCTAGAGGAGCGAATCGTTGTAGAATGAATGGCCACAGATGAGCTCAAAGATCGCGTGCGAATGGGTGGTTCGTACATGGATACCTCTGGCACCAAATGTTGTGTGAAGAGGCGGAGATGGAGGTCGTTCCGGGGGAGGTATCTCATCTTCATCTTTGGAATTTGAAGGCGTGCTGGTCATTGTCAGAGTGTGTCGATCACACAGCCACTGTGTTCCAACTAATTACTACATTACAATTCTTTTAGATTTATATACATAGTGCATAGCTACTAAAGATGATAGCAATTTAGAACAGTGTAGAAAAGATCAAAAACGGAGCAATAACAACTAGATGTAATAGCTAGGTAGAGTCAGCCTGAGTTCATCCATATACCAAAACCTTGTCGGAGCCTGAGTCTTCGCTGCAACCGCACTTCCAAAATCATGCTCTCTTACAATCTGCACCCACGTTCCACGAATCCCTAGGCCTACAGAGATCATGGGCAGAATAGCTGGCTCCACAAGCATGGTTATCTCGTCGTGGAATGGATCGTGCGCTTTGACACCGTCTATAGTAGCGCGAGACGTCATCAGCAGTTGCGGCCCTGCTGAGCCGGGTACCTCATCACCCGCCTGGTCCCAGTCCGCCCACGGGCTCAGTACGATGGTGGCGAAGTGGCGCTGCAACTCGGCCTCTACCGCCTCGGCCTCGGATTCTAGCAAGACTACAAGGGGATTTTGCGGGGGAGAGAACGATTTTATACGCCTGACAGAGCACTCGACTGCGCCTGTGGTGTGAGTGAGTGGAAGTGCAGTTGGACCAAGCCATTGGAACAGGCCCCTGATGCGTGGCGCCCACTCGGAATCGATGGCAAGGGGTCCGTACGCTGGGTTCGATTGGCTATCTGTCCAGCTTCCTATAGGCCATTCGCTAGGGTTTCCGGCATCAGGAACCGTCTCAGACCCTCGGAGAATGTCAATATTGTCTGCTTTGAGATCTTCTTCAAATTGCTGCACCGCCTTTGTAACCTCTTCGTTTTCCGACGTATCCTCAGCAGCGAGAGTGGGCACGAAAACGATGCCATCCGATTTCTGTCCCCAAATTGCGCGACACGCCTGGCTGAAGTCGTCGGGCAACTGCTTCGCGATTTTGGACGTGAGGATTAGTTCTTTCTGGGCTAGCGCGATGATGTCCAGAGAACGCTTGAATGCGGATTCCATCTCGTGCTCAGGAAATACGTGGTTGCGCAGAATGAATTGGACGAAAAAGGTCAGGAGACGCGGCATATTCACGAGGTTCCTGTCGTAGCTGGGCGCATGCATAAGTCACTTTGGTCTATAACCCAGAATAGAGAGGAAAATACACTTACTAAACCAGTCCCTGCTTGCGCATGTATGAAGACAGGTAAACCTTGAACTTGGACTCTGGATCGTATAGAAAAGCTAACATTTCCTCTTCGCGCCGTGCGTTTTCAGCCTCTAACAATACGCGTACCTCATCATCGCTCGCGACTGGGATAGGTTCAACTCCATAGAGGGCATAAGGAGCGCGCGCGCGTAAACGGGGTGGGGGCTTCCTAGGTCCACAACCATTAGCGAGATGCGCTTCGAACTCTGCTTCGTCGTCGTCGTCGTCGGATTCGCTCTCCGGCGCGGGCCTGTCAGTCCGGGTCCAGATGGGAGTGTTGGAGAGGAGCCCCACGAACAGGCGGAACTGTAATATATGATATAGCGAGGTTAGACGCCAGTAGTCAAGGTGCAGTACAGGTTACCTACCTGATCCCAGGACGCAGCAATTGCTCCTGGCCAGTATCTAGTCTTCCGAAAATCAGCTGCGGCCTCGTAGAGCCTATCAAGAGTTGATGTATGTCTATCATTACATGTTATTCAAAAGCAGTCAGCGTCTTTTACATATTCAAGAGATTCATGTTGCCAAACTTCAAAGAGGGGGGAAACATAAAACTCACGGATCATAGGGACCCGACCGTTTACTCTCTTCGTTGTCCATCCAGTACTCCCACCATTCCCTCCTTGGACCCTGAGGTATGCCCTCCCCCCTGAAGGGCGGGCGCGTGAAGCTACTATCTACGGTCGCTGTTCTGTACTGCGTGTGATTCTTGAATTGCAACTCGAGAGGGTTACTGAGCCTGCCATACTCGACGTTTTTGGGCAGTATGTTGGACTTGTCTTCGGCGTCGCGACATTCTATCAGGATAATGGACGAATTTTCATGGAGGATCGCTGGCGAGTCACGGCCAAGCAGTTCGCTGGGGGTGGCAGGAGTAGACATATGGGTGTTTGCTGAGAGGACATCCGTTAATTAGGGTTTTTATACACGAATTATCTAGTTTGAAAGACAAGCAACGCGTCAATTGATTGCTTGCCTTTGTGTCCAAGTCGCCAGATCGGGAATCTGCAACAACTCTCAGAAGTCACTTGCCACTATAGGTCATGCGTGAATATTTACACTTCTCCTGAAAACCATACATAAATATTCTACGGATCCAACTACTGTGTGCCTCCTGTAGAAAACGCTAGATGACAAGATGAAGAGATTGTACAATAGAGATATGTAGCTGATAAAACGGACCTCAGCCGTGACATTTGTTACAGTGCCCCCTAGTCAAACATCCTCCTAGTAGTCACCTCTCGCAAACCACCCGAAATTGAGTCAAAAAATGATGAATCGTGCCCGTGCGCCACCAAGACACATAATCAGATTGTGTGAATGAATGGCGGACAAATGTATTACATTCAAATCGATAATCTCCATGCTCGAGGCACCTCGTCAGGGATTTTATTATTCCCGTTATTTGTCTTTTTGAGAAGCCCAAAAAGTATATCACAGCCCCAGCAGCTTGTCCTTATGGTGCGAATGAGTACCATGCCCGAATATCTTCGTAGCCGAAACAACCGTCATGGTACGACTCATTTTGACAGACCGCGGACACTTCATTTTAGTAGATGCGTAGTCAGGTGTACGAGGTACGGCTGATGTTGATGTTGATAAAAAATGGTTATACAGAAAGGAGTGTTCGGGCGAGTCGTGAAATGGCCGAGAGCCGCCAGGCGATTCTTGAGAATAGAAAACACGAGACGCCCTAAAGGTGAGGAACCCCTGAGCCATAAAGAAGTTTGTGGCGATGGAGCACTGGTCCGCTTTCAGAGTGCATAGCCGAATGTATGAGTGTGCAGCTGGGTCGGAGAAGCAAGTCCAGAATAGTAAACGTGAACGCAGAATTGATGCCAGCCACGGCTACTTGAGATTCACAGGTAAGGAAAGGGTAAAAGTGGTAATACTGAAAGTATTGGCGCTCAGCATCTGCTCAGCTGCAGCTAGTCGAAGATGTGGTGTGGTGGAGATCTTTCATACCGATAACTTCGGAGTTAATCGCATCCTGGGTTAGCTGACTAACCACCTCTAGCGGAGGCTGTATTGCGAATACTTTTCAAGGTTGGCCCACCAACTTGTCGTCTTCTTCTTTCCAGCATACTGCAGGATATCCAACCGTTAAGTAATTCCAGGATATTTATAATCTATCACTGAAGCGTACCATGCCACTGCATGGCTGCAAGGCTACCAGTACGCTGAGATTATTCTCCGACAACTCGGAGTCATATAAGTCATATTCGTGTCGACGTCTTGAACAGAAGTTCTTTCCTTGGAATCTGGATATATAGAATCTCCATCTTCAAAATTGAAAAGATGGAGATGTCAACCGGCGCGCACATGAGCACAGGAACTGAACCTTGCAAAACTAGATCCCTTTGTCCCCATGTTCAACCGTGGCCAGTCGATGTGTCACAATTGCATAAAAATCGAACTCAGAATTCCAGCAGACAGCTCTAGTACGATGGATATCTAGGCCTTCTAGAAGGCTGCACAAGATGTTGGTCTCTGTGAACCGCTGTCAATCTCTTCTTCTTCGACACCAACTACCATAGTATTTATCATGCCTGGCTTTTTCGGGACCTCCAAACCCCATGAAAAAGTGAGCCTTTTTTTATTCATATTATTCAAGTATTATTGATACTTCCCGAGAAGATCAGTGGGAGCGCTAAGTTACACTAATGGAATGTGGGCATTGCAGGTTAGTTCACTTTTTCCTTTATACAAGATATCTACTTCGAAGGCACATGGAAGCAGCCTTTTATAGGCGACGTGCATATACCCCTACGCCACGCTGTGGAGAACATGATGCGAAGTAAACCCTCTGCCGTATTTGGAATTTAATTTTCTCCAGGGTCGTGTTAGAAAATACTGCATGGTGGAAAAACTCGCTGAGCTCCTCTGTACTTCTTCTCTAGAAATTTCGAGGATATTCAAAGGAGACACGTGCTCTGGGACCGTCTAAATAGTGCCTCAAGAACTCGAGGGATGAGGTCCAGTGGCGGTCGGCAAGGCCAGGGGACCCTGACGACGCCATATGTAGCCGCAGTGGCGCATGCATCAGTCATAAAGCACTCTTCGCCAAAGAAAGTCAGGGAGTCGGCAACCAATACAGAGTATTTTTTCTGTCTTCTGACAGCGGCACGCATGAAGCTATTCTGATCAAAAAGCTCCAACCATCTCAAGGCTGGTGACCAGTTCAAAGAAAGTATTGTCGATGCAGAAGTCGTTCAACATGAAGAGACAGGTGAAGGGGAAAACGACGTTTTGATTCAAGGCCAGGTACGTACAGCGCAGTATCTGCCATAAAAGCTGTGTGGAAGGGGTATCGTTGACCTAGGGTTCGAATATGATGTCCTGAATAATGGATAGGCTAGCATTAATTGAAAATCACAGCTTCCCCTGCCTATGAGGTCTGGAAGTCAGTCCCTGAAGCCAGCTCGCTACTTTTTCCGTAATTTCGTCTTTTGCTTCGGCCAGAACCCAATGACCTCTGCCCTCAAATGCAATATCCTGTAGTTTCTTGATGAATTTTCGGGCATTCTTGATGACGACAGGAGTGGCGGTGGCGTCTTTTGTTCCCCAGATGAAGAGGACAGGAAGATTCTCGGGCAAATTTGCAGGTAAATTGGCCACTATTGAGAAGTGAGCAGCTGAACAGCGAGTTTTTACAGTAACATACGGGCTTCCTCGTCATGCCGATGTTTTGAAGTACGGTAGTAATTGAGGGGACCATTCATGCCCCCGTTGCGCAACTCATGCAGGTAATAGTCAAATTCCTTCTGAAACATATATTGATACCAGATCTAGACAGAAGATAACTGCAACCTACAGAATCGTTCAGGACTGATGCAGTCCTTGGCGCATTCGGGAGTGTCAATAGTTTGAACAGGGCTCCGCGATCAGTAAAGCTTTCGTGAGATTCGGGAGACCTAAATATTATTGAGAGGAATCTCTCAAGCTGTAGCAATGACCGCTAAGAGGCTAGTTGAACGAATAAAAATATTGCCGCGCACTTTGGCTTCAATTTGAGACGTAGTAGTCGGCTTTGCAAAATCAGCCTGGTAGCCGAGGTTGGGAGCAAGTCTGGCGACCTCTTCGATAGGTAAATATTTCCGAGAGGGCGGTGAGTATGGCACACTCATTCTGGCGGAGTAAATTCACGAACCCACATGTCAATAAAGAGATAGCTTACATTATTAGTGCAAGTATCCTTTCAGGATGCCAGAGGGCGAAACGGCCGACTGTGAATGCACCCCAGTCGTGTCCAACAAGAACCTGAATATCATGCTCAGATGAAAAACAACACTCATGCTAAGTTACTGACAGCTCTGTGGACACTAAGGAGATCTAGTATTGCAGCAAGGTCGGCGCATAGTTTCTTGGTGGAATACTCAGATGGGTCCTGGGGTTTGTCGGTGCCACCGTAGCCCAGCATGTCGGGGACGACGACGCGATAGCCCTTGCAAACCCAAGGTCCAATCTGATACCTCCAACCATACCTGCACAGGTTCAACTTTATGCGTCAAAGGGACAAAGGGAGCGTGTACCAAAGGTCGGGGAAGCCGTGAACACAAAGGAGAGTTGTCGTGCGTTTCGGGTCGTAATCGTCTGGGAGCTGATCAACCTGCAAGATAAATTTAGTTGGAGAATAGCATAGGAAATAATTTGAGTGTTACAAAGTGGTATGTACGGCCAGTAGAGAGGGGTGCTGTCCTGTGGTTGAAGGATGCGGGGTAATTGGGATCCATAGTCGGTGACTTTGAAGTGCCGGATCGCGGATATGTACATATAATCGGAGTTTAAAATAATGCGGCAAAGGACGAGGGATTGTTTCTTACGGCTCCGCAGAGATTGCCGCAACGTCCGTCGAGAACGTCTTTGAACGCCGCACAGCCCTCTCTCTCTCTCCACTACCGCCATCTCCCACTCACCTGAGCATTCTCCTCTCGTTTTTCTCCATTTTCAACATCCCTTGCACCCCTACTTTTCTCGATACTGCCACTACAACATCCATCAAGTAAGGTCCGCTTTTGTCCTCTAATTCCACCACACCCCTCTGATCATTTTTTATTCCTCATCTCAGTCATCGATATGCCTGCCCCCATTACCTCACCCTCGCCCACTCGCACAGTCAATAAATCCTCTTCCCTCAAGCCACGCGGCGAGGTCAAAAAGAAGAGGATTGTCAGGCGCCGCGGCAGAGCCCTGGGGGACATTGGGAGTGATGACGAAATTGAGCGCGAGTTGGCCACCGATTCTGAATCAGAAGATGAGCTGTCGTCTCTTGACTCTGCCTCTGACTCAGATACCGAACCTGTCTCGGAGGACGTCATTCCCAACGGCCATTCGCCCACGTTCACACCCAGCTCAAGCCCGGGCAACAAGGGCGTCAATGGGAAAAATGCTATCGTCGCCGAGACTTTCTTTGCCGCACCTGGTGGGAACTGGTCGGAGATGGTCAATGACGACAACGTCAATGGCGCCTCTGATCTCCCCGTCATCGAGTTCGCAGACTTCAACGGACAAGACAAAGTGCCCACTGTCTCTCGTTCGAAGAAACCGAAGAAAGCTGTGAAGCCCATCCGACCCGCAGTAGCACCCACCCCACCACCCCCTACTCAGATGAATGGTGACCAAAGTTCCAACGAGATAGACGAGACCCCTGGTGCCGCTTCGACATCCCGCTCGCCCAACCCCCCGTTCCAAAAGCGTCCTCCCGGCCAGACTGCCCGCCAAGCGTACCAACAAAGACTCGAGGACCCATCGTACGTCCCCACTGTGGGTGGTTTCTGGGGACACGACGACCGTCTTCTCGATAAGGACCTACGGAGCCTCAGTGGCTGGTGGAGAGGTCGTTGGCAAGGCCGCGGCCGTGGAGGATACACTCGGGGAAGGGGGCGTGGTGGGTTCTTTGCAGGGCAATCGAATTATGGCGATGGACAGCCTGATGACCAGAATGCCAGCGAAGTCCCCCCCATTGAGAGGGCCTGGACACACGATGGGTTCGAAGAGATGAAGCAGCGGGAGGAACAACGTCGGGCTGCCCGGCCGCAACAACAGCAGCAGCCCAACCAGGGTCCAACCAATTTCCGTGGGGGCAGAGGAAGTTTTACATCAGGTCGTGGTGGGCGAGGAGGTTTCTATCGTGGAGGCTACTCTGGACGCTCTCCTGCGGCGTCGGGTCGATTCTGGTATGCGATGAAGCCAGAGCTGATGTGGACGAAGCAGCATGAAGGCTTCCTTTACTTCGAGGTCGAGCCTGCGCTGAAGCCAAGACAAGGACAGGGACAGGGCATTCTTGTAAAGTTGCCTGGAAAGCAGAGCAAGGTTGTCAGGGCACCACCAAGGCCCTATCTCCACGCCAATGACAATTTCAATGCATCGACATGGAGGCCTGTTGCGAAGAGTGTAGCCGGTTCTGAGCACGATGATAGGGTGTACACCATCAGTCTACCGAAGCGGTCAGGCAAGGAGAAGGAGACTGCGGCGCCTGCATCAACAGACGACACTACGATCGAGGATGCCTTTGAAGTCCAGCCATCTTCTGGCGAGATGAGTCCCATTGCTCTCAAGGAGTCTACGCCTACTCCCGAAACAGCACCAGAACCCCCTTCTGTCCCATCGCAGCGGGTCCGAGATACACCTCCTCACCAACCTGACACACCGGTCGCGACGTCGTCGCAGCCTAGACCGGAGGATTCGCTGCTCTTGAAGATAGAACAGGCGCCTGTCGAGTCTGATTTGGCTCGTTTGGCAAGGACCGAGGAGGCTGTCATGAAGAATCCGTCGACCGAACGGGTGGAGGAACGGCCCGTCCCGGCCGCTTTCCCGCAGGCCGAGGAGAGCTCGTCCATCCCCGTCATACCCACACTATTCTCACCTCCTTTGCCCCAACCCTCGCCTGTATATGGCTCGCCCTTCGGATATCCCCCTTCACTCCCTCCTGGCATTGCCATGAACCAGCATGGCATGGCGTACGAGCTCGCGACGGGACGCCCTGTCTACCTCCAAGCGCCCCCTCCGCCGATGTACAACCCTCGCCCGATGATGCCCTCGCACAGCCACCTCCCGCCGCCCTTCGTCCCCGCGCACATGGCGCACCACTCCGCCGTCTCTCCCGACTTCCTCGCGCACCCTGTGTCACATACGCCCCCGATGAATGGGTTCATTGACCCGAGCACTGGGGCGCCCATCTTCTCCTTCCCCCGCCAGACCTCGCGCATCGAAATCCGTGCCCCGGACGGCAGCAGCGCCGAGGCTAAGCCCCCCGCGAAGGCGCAGGCGCCACCGCGCTCATCCGGCCTTCGCCCCGCCGCCTCCTCTTTTGAGCCCGCGCGCACGCTGTCGTCGTCGTCCGACGCGAACTACTTCCCGAGCCTCGCTGCGCCGCCGCCAGCGGAGAACCCGTTGTACGAGGGCGGCACGGTGGACCCTGCCATGATGGCATATGCGCACTACCCGCAACACCAACACCAGCAGCCGCACCAGCAGCAGTATTACTACCCCGAGGCGTATGGGTACGCGCATAACCCGTACATGGATATGTCGCAGCTGCGCCCGTACGAGATGTACCCGCCGCCGCCCGAGGGTACGGTGTACTATTCGTAGGCCTGCCTGTTGTTTTTGATATTGCCATGGCCCGGGGGGCTGCCCTTTGGTTTTACCCCCTCTTTCCCTCATTCTTCTTTGGTGTGCATTTCTGTCCCATGTGTTTGCCTATGTGTCTTGCCTACGTCTCTCGATTGTCGATTCCTATCATCTCCTCCTCTGCAGTTACAGTACGGTCACCCGGTCACTGGCGGTATATATACAAATACTCACACGCATACAATAGCCTCCTTATTGCCATTTTTTCATTTTCCATTGCGATTCTCATTTTGCTGCGACACAACCTCTTCCTCTTCTCAGTACACCCACCCACCCCCCGCCGTGCTGTCGACTGTTGATTCCATGTCCATCCGTCTGTCTCTGTCTCTCTACGCGTCTTTCTGTCTGTCTGCCTGCTCTGTCTCTGCCTTGATGCCTATCACTACCACTACTCCTCGCTCATCCGAACTATATTATACACACACACCCTGCGGCCCCAGCCGTGCATAACATCGTACATATATACATTCATACAACACATACATACATACAGGTATTGATTTTTCGCCTTGACTAGTCGCATACATACATATGCCGATTTGTACATGTGAATTCTCCTTTTCCCTTTGTGCTTACTTTTGTTTTTTGTGTTTTTTTTCTTCTTCCTTTGTTCTCTTCCTTTTTCTTGTAGTGCGGTCGAATCTCGATTATGAGTTATTCACTTGGCTTGTACTCGGCTTTGGCGCAACGCCCGTGCTGTTTAACTTTTAAATAAACTGTATATCCACCGATCGCCAGAGCAGTACGAGCACCGATGACGTGGCGAACACGCGTTCAGGAGTGCTCCAGTGGTCGCTGTCAATGTCAGCTCCGTGGGCGCACATGAATAATCACGCGGACGATTGGAGAGGTATGACTGGGGCCGACTACGTATACGTTCCCGTGGGCCGTGGCGTAGATGCATACGCGCCGGGTACACACGTCAGCTGGCAGATAAACCTCATTCTTAAAGTCAATATACACAGCGCTGATTAGTGGTGTCGAATCTCGATCAGTGTGTACCCGGATCGCCGTCGGGGATATAGTATCGCCGTATATGCAGGATGTAACGTGGCTGCAACGCGGCCCAAGTGCTATCGCTCAGGCTTCAGGCCTCAGGTGAGCAGGTGTACCGTGCACGCGATGGCCACGCACACTGCACAGGAAGAAGTGCCACAAGCCCTCCCACTCTTCGAATCGCTTGTCTCCTGTCAGCGAGAAACCCCCACCAAGCGCGAGAAGTTGGAACACTGAATACGTGGAACGTGACGTATAGAAATCTAAAGGAAGACTAGTCGGACTGAGATCGATATCAATATCATGGCGAGGTGAGTCTCATCATTCGTTGTCGTCCATATGGATCTGCCAGGATACCGAACTGATGGCGCACCAGGCCGCGGCACGCGTACGATTACGACTCTGAGTACGGGAATGACAGGTCACGGTACGGGCACGGGCACAGGCACAGGCAGAGGCTCTCGCACGAGCGGGACACAGTAGCGCCTGGATACAAGTACGGCGACACGCACCATCATGGGACTCGCAGTGAGCGGCACGGCGCCGATGCACATGGGTATGGGCGTGGGTATGCATATAGGCACGAGTATGGCCGGCGCAGTGACGACGACGAGTACGACGACGACGCGTTTAGCACCGTCTCAGAGGCCTCCAGCGCCTCGGACTGGTCTGGGCCGGGCACGGAGTACTCCTCGGGCCCAGGAGGCACGGACACGATGAGTACGGTCGGCTCGGATGGAGGGTGGACGTACCGCGGGTCGGGGTTCTGGAGCTACAACGCTGATAGTCACAGGCGCGATAGCGAGCGTGAGCCTGCAGCTGTGTATCAGCGGGAGGAGCGGCGCGGACGCACCGGGCACACCGACAGATTGCGGAGAGGCGAAGAGGGGCGCAGAGGTGGGAGTGGTGGCGGTGGGGATGCGCCGGCCGAGTATAGCGGGGGCCTGGAGATGGTGCGAGTAGGGCGAACAAGGACCCCGTCGGCATATACGCCAAGCCCGGTCACACCGGAGCGCGCGGTGGGCTCGACCCCGCGTTATGCGCGCGATGACTCGGTACGCACAACTCGCGATGACGGGCGCTGGGCGCGCGATGATGAGCACATGCACCGTTATGAGCGCACACACGAGGACGGTGACTCGGAGCGACGAGGGAGGTCACCGTGGCGCGGGTCATGGGTGCCGCCACCGCCGGGATGGCACGGGGATCGGCAGCACGGATCACACGCCGCGCCAGGAACGATGATGCGACCAAGGGGCGGGCTCGGCTATCATCGCACACCTGAACACGTCTCTGAGCATATGCATCATCTCGGAGCCCCAGAGTGGCACGACTTTGCCTGGCACGATCGTGGCAGACCATCGACATATGATACCCAGCGTTATTCCGATGCATGCGATCCTCCCCTCTCTGACTACGATTCAGACTCGTACGATGATTATTATTCTGACTGAACAGCTTTGTAAAAAATGTATTTATGGTAGAATTAGTGTTTTGTGACGTGTGGTTGTGACGGGTAATTGCCGTGTTTGGGATTCTGTCTTACCGACGTAACCAGCGATTGTCATCTTGCATTATTACTTGTCCTCCTGACTCAGCCGTCCTGATGTTCGTCCGTGGATTTCATCCGTCAAGGCGCGCCTCTGCTCTGCCCACCATCTCGCTGCCGCTAATGTCTCCCCACAACAGGTCCGCGTCCCTCCTCATCACCGTCTTTGGTGCAATATCAAACTTTGCCGTTGCGGTGCAGCTCATCGCTGCCTGGCGGTCGCTCAGGTGGGAGCCAGAGAGTGAGTGGGAGGCATCAGGCGATGCCTGGCGGGTCGATGTAGTCAAAGTCATCTGGGGGCTCCTGTCCGCCTATTTTGTCTCTTCAGTCATGGTGTGCGTCGTCGGTTTCATCGGCATCATCAAAGTGCGTAGCCTCCTCTTTTTTTCTCTGCAAGTCGCAATCTCACCTCGTGGCCCGCAGAGCAAGCCTGCGCACGTACGCTTCTACCGCGACTACTCCATCGCAGACTTTTCGTTCTGTACGTTTGTCACCGTTGTCACGACCTATGCCGTCTTCCACGCCTCGGCCCGCGCAACCATCTGCGAAGAACTGTCCCACCACCCGGAGCTCCTCCGCGATCTCATGGAGATGGGGCTCAATCTCGAAAACTGCGAGCGCTGGCTCGAGCGGGCCGTCTTTGCCTTTGTCGCCCTCATGTTTGTGCTCATAGTCATCCGGGTAAGTCCCTACCCCACTCTCTACCCCTACCCCTATTCCAGCCCTAGCAACTAACCAACCACGCAGCTGCACTTCCTCCTCGCCGTATCCAACTTTTACTCCCACCTCACCCGGCACGTACACCTCCACTCGCACCAGCGCAGCTCGTCCACTCGTTTCCGGCACCAAGAATCCAGCACGCTCACGCGGATATACCTCCTCCCGCCGCACGCAAGCGACGAGGAGGCGCAGCGCACAGGTGACGTCGAGCTCGTGTACGCGCCCGTGCCGCTCAGCACGGTCCCCAAGGACCTCCGTGATGCCGCTACAGAGGCGTGGGTCTCCCGCCAGGCGCCATCCTCCGCAGCCGACGGCAGCCCTGCACCGGGGCGCCCGCATACGCATACGCGCCCCAGGGCAGGGTCCGTCACGTATATTCATGCGCAGCAACAGCAGCAGCAACAGGATCAGCGCGCGCATAGGAATAGGAGGCACTCGTATTCGCAGAGCTGTGGACAGGCGCATCGGCGCACGCGCTCGTCGTCTTCGACGCGGACTGGCACGATCCGCCTCCCGATCCTGCCGGATGAGGGCTTGCTCCCGCCGTATCGGGATAGCGGCAAGGCGTAGGTCTTGGTCCGGTGTGCAGTTTTTGATGTTGCCGATTTCTTTTAGTTTCTGATGATATTCTTTCCTTGTGTTTGTTTTTCTCTTTCTTACACCACACCACACTACCCCCCCCTCTCCCTCTCCCTCCCACTATCTGTGTGTCCTAGCGCTCTCGCCGTGTATGTTTATAATTTACCGCGCTGTCTGTCCTTGATATTTCCCCTCTTGATCCCTTGCGATATTGCACCACACCACACGACCTACCCATCTTTTTATTGTTCATCCACCCAGATATACGGCGTGACGTGGCATGCGCGCGCCCGTATACAAATACATCTATCCACTAGCTATATCCCCCCACACATCCCCTCCTCCGCTGCAGACGACCCCCCCACCCACCGATACGCTGACGCATATGCAGACGTTGTTTGTATGTGCGTTGTACTCCGATTCCCACCGTCCATTATTCCCGTACCTACATAGGCAATATATAGGAGTGTAGTGCTCGATATCATTGTGATAGTTGTGATTGGGTACACGTATCAGATTAGAATAGCCGTAATAAATCTTTTTGTATATTTAGAACAATTGACAGTGGCCAATCGGATGGGATGGGTGTGCTTAAGCTTGAGAGCTAGATGCTTGCTCAAGCGCCCAGGGGCTGGGAACGTTGTCGTTGTTCTGTCGCAAGAATATCGGCGGAAAATGGGTGTCGAGAACGCGAGGGCGAAGCTTGGAAGGCTGTCGTGGGTGGCTTTTTAGATGGCCAGAATCTAGCGGTAAATCACCCTAGACTCGCTAGCCGCTACGTCAGCGAGAGTCCGTCAGAACATGGAATTTGGAGATCGGACCGGAGTGACGGAAGGAGGCGGGCTCGGATTGGCCAGCGCTCAGACTCAGGTTCAGGCTGGGGGCTGGGCGCATCCAGGTCCCCAGCGCGCGCGATGTGACGCCGTCCTCGAGGCTCGCACAATTGCGACGCATGGTGCGAATAGCACATAAGCAGGTGGAGCAGTTGTATGCGCTTGGGGCGTCACGGGAACACTGACGCTGGGTGCTAGTAGTGCTAGTATCGATGGGCAGGGTTATCTGGGGGCTAATCAGGAAGCAGTGTACCCGAGTGGATGGCCTGGCTAGAGTCTGAGACGTTGAGGCGGATGGGGGTAATGACGGCAGCGGTAATGGCTGGCCAGGTCGTCTCTAGGCTTTTGAATCTGATTGGATTGGACGCAGCGGTCGAATGAGAAGAGGGCATCGGCGGCGGCCAGTAGATGTATGAAAGTCTGCAGTTAGCTTGCACTGGCGGATAACATAGAGGCCGAGGCTCGTCTGGTCCCGGTCCAGTCGATCATATCCATCTATTCTATAAACTACCACGGCTCTCCTCTCAAGCTCTCTCCTCCCTCTCTAAAAAAAACATAAAAACACGCAACATCGGTGTGCCATGGCCCGCACCCACAACCGCTCGCCGACGCCCGACGCTGCCACAAAACGGCTCAAGACGACCCACCCGCACCCCGCTGCACCCACGCCCACCCACGATCCCGCCGCCCACTTTGCTGCTGGGCTTTTTGATCACACCACCACCGCCAAGCTCCACGCTGCCTATGTCGCAAACCAGCCCTTCAAGTACGCCGTCGTCGAGAACCTCTTCCACGACGAGCTTCTCAAAAACGTCAAGGACGAGTGTCTGAGTGAGCTCAGCTTTACCGAAAAGGAGACCGACATCTACAAGGTCCGTCCGTTTTTTTTTTTCATGTTTTTCTTGTTCTGACAGGTATGCACAGGTCAACCAGACGGGAGATCTCGCGTCGCTCAACTATCTGACAGCGTCCCAAATCTCGCTGCTGCCCAACCTACTCGCCCTCCGCGATGCGCTCTACTCGCCGACCTTCCGCGCCTTCCTCCAGACCGTCACCGGCTGCGGGCCCCTCTCCGGCACCAAGCAGGACATGTCCGTCAACTCGTACACCAAGGGCTGCCACCTCCTCAACCACGACGACGTCATCGGCTCCCGCCGCGTCTCCTACATCCTCTACATGCCCCTCCCCCACTACACCATCTGGCAGAAGGAATGGGGCGGCGCCCTCGAGCTCTACCCCGTCAAACCAGGCCCAGACGGCCAGCTCGAACCCGAACCCGCGCCCTCCAAGTCCATCCCGCCCAGCTGGAACCAGTTCCTCTTCTTCGAGGTCCAGCCGGGCCGCAGCTTCCACTCCGTCGAAGAGGTCGTCGTTGGCGGCGAGGGCGAGGACGGCCGCGAGCGCCTCAGCATCAGCGGCTGGTTCCACGCCGCCCAGGAGGGCGAGGCCGGCTACGTGCCCGACACAACTCCACCAGACACCAAAAGCTCACGCGAGCAGCTCGTACGTCCATTTCCCTTTTTCCGCATCGAGCCCACGCCGTAATCCCCGCCTCCAGACTTCGACCGCGACCGTGTTCACGCCGTACCCAGACGACCCCACCGCGCCGCACCCAGACACCGCGCTCCCCGAAGAACACATCGGCTTCCTCTCCGAGTTCCTCAACCCCGTGTACCTCCAGCCGCGCACCATGGACACCCTCTCCGCGCGCTTCGCGGAAGAGTCCTCCCTCGAGCTACACTCCTTCCTCTCCCACTCCCTCGCGCACTCCCTCCAGCCCCGGCTCCGCGAGCTCGACACGCGCGACGGCCTCGGCGCCGACCGCGCAGGGCGCATCCCGCCACACAGCGCCGGCACGGGCGGCGCGTGGCGCGTCCAGGGCCCCCCGCACAAGTGGCGCTACTGTGCACTCGAGCCGCTCGGCGCGGGCGCGCCAGTGGAGGCGGTGACCCCGCGCGCGGCACAGCGCTCGTCCGACGAGATCCTGCGCAGCCTGCAGGACGAGCTGTTCCCGAGCGCGGCGTTCCGCGCGTGGCTCGCGGCGGTGTCGAGGCTGCTGCCGATGAGCTATGCGGCGCAGGCGAGGCGGTTTAGGCCTGGGTTGGATTATACGCTTGCGACGAGTGAGGAGCGGGAGGTGAGGTTGGAGGTGGTGCTGGGGCTTACGCCTGGTGCTGGGGAGCGTGAGGTCAAGAATGAGCGGGAGGGACCTGTGTCGAATGGAAATGGGGACGTGTTGGCGAGTGCGCTGGATGATGTGCGTGGGTGGCAGGCGGCCGAGTGGGGTGGCTGGGAGGTGTGTCTTTTCCTTTTTTGTTGTTGTTTGTCAGAGTGATTCATGATTTTTTTCTAGTGCTATATGGCGCCGCACAACGAGGAAGACGACCCGGCCGTGTACCGCTCAGGCTCGAGCAGCAAGCCCCCTGCAAACGGGAACAGCAACAGTAACGGCAACGCGCACGCTTCGTCGAGCAGTGCAAAACCCAACGGCAGCGCCCACGGCGCACAACAGAACGGCACCAGCAGCAGGAGCAGTAGTAGCAGCAGCAAGGGATCGGCGAGCCCACCGCCGCCGGTTGACGAGGACCACGACATGGAGGATGAGGAGGACGAGGACAGCACGCTGCTTACCGTCCAGCCGGGGTTCAACCGCCTGCTGCTTGTGCTGCGCGACGAGCGCGTCATGCGCTTCGTCAAGTACGTGTCTGCTGCCGCAGAAGGCTCGCGCTGGGACGTGTGTGGCGAGTACGAGGTCGGCATGGTCGCGGATGACGAGGAGGACGGCGCGTCCTGACGCGGCGCTTCAAGCTTTGATCCTTGACCGGTAACCGGGCAAAAAAGGAGACAAAAAAGTATCTTGTTTTAGATGGGACGTGTGGATGTGTTTTTGGCTTTGAGAGACTCTGTGTAGCTGTCATGGTCGTGGTCGTGATGCTGCGGCGCGGGATAACGCCGGGATTGCGCCACCCCTCCCCCTCCACTCCCCCCCTTCTTCGCGTTGCTTGGTTGGTTCCCTCCTCACTGACTGATCCCCGTCGTTTGTATCACTTGTATTTTTGCCACTACCACCTTACCTTTTTGACGTGCTGCGCGCCCGCCTCCCCTTCTTTGACTGTGTACCTGCCTTGAATCGCGTGCATACTACTTATATATTATACACATACACGAACGCCACGCTAAACCAAAAGTAGCAGAAAAATTCCGGGCTGAGAGTTGACATTGAGCTGCAGCCATAATAAATAAAAATGAATATAACTAGCAGTCTTGTAACTCTTGTTGATCGTCGAATGCAGTACGTCATATTTCTGAAACTTTCTCAAAAGACACATATATACGCCGCGATTTGTGCATGTGAATTTCTCTCCTCGTGTACTTTCCATAATACATACGTTTACGCAATGAATAACATGTCGGCGCCATCTTCTTATCTTACTTACCAGCTACGTGAGTGGTTTTCCCTTTCTTATTATGGGCCTGATTGATATTTGACTCAGAGGCATTCTGGAACACCCTTTGGAACGCCCCCGCCACAGACATCCCCTTTATCGAGAGAAAGGCTGTTTCCCGGGACTGCTCCTTGCCAGAAGAAATCGTTCTACCACCGCATTGTTGGACTTTCCCTGTGTTGCCAGGACTCAAAACAGGAGATCCTCCTTTGAGCGATGCCCTCATTCGCAATGATTACCTCGAAGCCCTTCGACATCTCTTTCTGTGCATCGGGTGGGACTACTCGCATATCCCACGGGATCTGGGTACTTGTAGCACTTTCAAGAATCTATCCCCCCGCGATGCAACACAAGCTGTCGAAATTTGTGCTTTTCTCTTGACTAGGTACACCGGAATCGGTTTGAACGTTTCTCAATTTCTTTTGACATTTTGATTGAGTGCTTTTGTATAGGTAAAACCCTCTGGATATATTTCATCCTTATCTTGCGACTACACGCTCGTCTGCCGACGATCTTGCAAATCACGTCAACTCAATCAGTCTTCTTCAGCGAAGAAGGTATTGATATCGAATACAACAACTGGCATGTTTCCGCGTTTGCAAAGTATTATGGTACAAATCGTGTCTGGGCGCTCATAGGCACAGATACTATACCCAGTATCTACCATATCTATGGGTGCTTGTCTATCTTTGTTGTCCAGACTCCGGCTCCACAATATAAGCTCCTCAGGTGGACCGAGAAATTGGATGGACGAAAGGCCAAGTTTGTACTCAACCCATGGACACTCGCGGAGCTAATATGCGCGTGCGTAGATTTTATTTTACATATACGTTGAAGCAATTCTGACCATCGGCCCTCAACCAGTCGGGATCTGCAGGTCGAACCCTGCGGCTCTGAAAATTCCCTGTCAAATTTTTTTCATAAATATGGGCCCTCGGCACGCCTCGCATATCGCCATGCAGCAGATCTCGAAAGATACGAGGACGCCTTCCTGTGTAATATTCGCTCTATCTCTTTCGAAGACTTCTGGACAGCTATTCCCCTCGCCCTCTATTTCAGCTTGCGTGAGGAACATATCGATTCATTTGATAGAATGCTAGTTCCGTATCGGAACACAGATCCTTTACGTGATCTGGAGCCAGACGTGGAGGAGTATCGGGACCGTTGCGCCACACCCCTCCTGCGCCTAGCATCGCGCTATGTCGGTGCCCAGATCATCAGCGTCCTCAGTGGACAAAGCGACCTGACTCCTACTATGACGAAGGACGCGGCTACAGACAAGCTATATCGCCATTTCGTCCGGAATGTGCAAAGTACACCAGGTGCGCTTGACTTGCTCGACGATGCCATCCACCGTGTCTTGGTCGTGCAGCGTTCCTGGTCCCTCTCCGACACGGAGTTGCTGCCTGCCCAAAACGGTGAAACTCAAGTCTATCGCGTATCTGATTGTGAGGTGGCCCACAGATACCTCTGTCTCACCGATGGTGAAGCCGATGCATTCTCGATCACTTCTGCACCATCACCTACCAGTGACAGCACAAGTCCGCTGAGGGGTAGACTGTATGCGTTTCCGTCTTACTGGAATTGTTCCCCCTCTTTTATCCTGCGGGAGAATGGCTTTCAGAAGACAGGCCCTGAACAAACCAGCTTCGACGGATTCCTCTACAACTACTCGGGAACAGATGTGGCGGTTCTAAAAGCAATGACCACGTCGCTCTCCTGGGCGTTTACTGGTGATGACTTCAAGGTACTGAAAGCGTTCAGGGCAAACAGGATAAGAATTATTTTTGTGGTGCCGCAGGGCTCACGGGTCGAACTGACTGTCCCAAGCGACATGGGCGAGTCGTGGGTGGCATGTCACCAGCTTCCCGATGTCAAGAGTCAACTGGACACAATCCAAAACATTTGGCCTACGTTTCCGGTAGACCAGTGGTCTGACCTTAGGGGGTTTTGATACATATCGCATACTACCAATCTGACAGACAAAAATATTCATTGCGTACGGCAGGGGGAAAGCGCACTACGCTTCAAAAAAAGTAATGTCATGTACACTGTACAGGATAGTTTGGGTTTCGTAGGTGCTTATATACGTATGGTCGAGAGAAAAAGGGGGCATAGTGTTAAAGCATAGATCGATATGTACTTATATACGTGTGTGCAGTTCATCAAGAGCAGCTAATGCAGGAAAGCTAAACGTTGCGGCGCGTAGCAAGAAGACAGCAGGGTGAAAATGCGAGATAGCAGACAGAGCGTAGGGAGATCAGGAGAGCAATGGCGGTGACGAGTAAAAATGGATGGATGGATGGATGGTACATGATGGATTCATTGCGGTTCAAGATGATTCGTGGAGTCTAGAAGAACGATGCGAATCGAACGAAGTAAAGCAATAAGTCAAAGAAAACAATGCGATGATATGGATAGCAAAATGCCGGCGGTGGGGTATAGTCTGATTTAATCACGGTCGAAGCTGTACACGAAACCGTTGTGTTCAGTGGTGGACGGTGGGCGAACAACAACATTGGGCAGGACTTCATCTTTGCGTAGCATGCCTCGGATCTTGCTGGTATCGGACCGGGCAAGTTTCAACGGCTTCAGATTCTTGCCTCTGGAACTGGCCAGAGTGGAATCCGGAATCGAGTTTTCGTCCTGGACTGGCGCTGCGCCTTTCGACTTCTGCCTCTTCTCGAGAGTCAAAGGACGTATCTCACTAGACACCGGGCTGGCGGTGTTCGTGTTACGGTCCTGCAAGAGCGAAAGGGGACGCAGGTTCCCTCTGGGGGAACCTGACTTTGCGTTAGACAGGGCGGAATCTGCGTTGGACATCTTGCGTTGGAGCTTGCTGGCCTTGGGTATAAGAGGTCGGACCGCCCGGGAGGACCATTGAGCGAGGGTAGACATAGTGGAGGAAGTCGTGGATGGTTCGGTGGTCGGATTCGTAGTAGGTGTGGCGTAATCTTCAGATTTAATATATACAATGCTTGAGCGGCGGTTTTGTTTTGGCATGGGGGGAGCGGCCTGTCTTGAAACGGCCTTGCTGGAAATAGTATGGTGCGGAGTGCTTTGAGCTTGAGGATCAGACTCTAAGCCAGCGGCGAATTCCTCGAAAAGTGTCACGGTAGATGCAGCAGAGAACGGTTGGGCGAGCGAGGCGAGCGATGATCGTGCAGTATCGACTCCGTGGGGAACTTCAACGCGCAGGCCAAGGTTACGGGTGGAGATAGAACGAGTCAAATTAGCACCCTTGCTGGTAACAGGGGCCTCATCGTGCTCTTGAACGGTATGCAAGTTGGCAATCGTGTTGGGGACAGTGTCACCCCCAAAGACAGTGTTTCTGCGACCGAATTCAACGTTACTTGGAACAGCGGCGTATTGATGAACCTTGTTTTCCAGAGCGCCACGAATCTCTACACCCCAGTTGGACAAAGAGTGAACACCGTCTTTGCCGAGACCGAGGCTAGATAGGTGTTAGGCAGTCAGAAATAGGTTTATTACTGAAGGAAGAAAAAATAAACCTTGGGAGACTGAAATGGTTCCTCTTGTGTGTAGAAGTGCGCCTTGCCCTGGTCTCCTTCTTCCTGGCAGGAGTAGAGTGGATCATGGGAGACGACAAGTCGCCACCAAATTCATTCATGGCAAGTGCCTTAGCGAGCTTCTTACTCTTGCTCTTACTCCAAGTCCCAGGAGGGCTGTAATCGTCGTCCTTGATCTTCATGCCATCCATGTTGATCCCAGGAACAAGAAGGGGCAGGACACCAGCGGTCAGAGCATCAATTTCGTTCATATCGTCAACGGGACCGAAGGAAAATCCAGAAGAGAACGATTTCTTGTGCGCGAGAGATGCCAGGCGAGCGGCCCTTACGTTAGGCGGAGTAGGTGGAAGAGGGAAGGATGGAGGAGGACTGGGGTTGAACGAGCCGGTGGTTGGAGTCTCAGGGCCAGAAATGGTAGATATAGAGCGGGTGCGAAGATGAGCCGAGTGGCGGGCAGTGTTACCGGTTGTTGCGCCACTGGTGGTACCCTTGGTCTCGGTGAACTCCTGCTTGTCAGGAGAGGATCCAGGGACAATGACTGTCTGGGCAAGAGTCGAGTAGTGCCTCTGCGCAATCATGATCCTACTAGCAAAAGCAAGGCTTTCGTCTCCACCCGAAAGGTGAGAGCTCGTCTTCGAGTCCTTCCTGAGCCTACCAAATTGAGCGCTAGTCTCAGGAGTGTTCTGAATGGTACTAATAGGTAAAGACTCGTCATTGTTGCGGATGGGTACCGGGGGAAGGAAATCATTCGCATCTTCTTCAGGAGGAAGGACCGAGAGTTTGGGCATGGGCTGCAACATGCCGACAGCGCGGCTCATCTTACTCTTTCCATCCACGGCATCACCATTGGCAAGCCAAACGTCACCACTACGACGACCTTCAACAACAGTCACGCTGGCGCTCGTACTGCGCTTGTAGTCATGAGACCACTTGAAAGGAGCGTCGCTCCCAACAGGGGATGGCCCACGAATGACATTGGCAGGGGGATCAGGGCGCACATCGAAGAGACCAGATGGGATAGGCAGAGGCGATCTCAGGAGGATGGTGATAGCCAACAACGGGGAGGACATGGTAATAGACAGAACGAAAAGGATCGAGAAGACATTTGAGGCGGGGGTCTGCTGCGAAACGCTGACGAGGTAAGGAAGTGAGAGAACCTGTTAATAAAGTCAGCGCAAGGTTCACGAAATAGATTGCGCCACCTACGATCGGAACCCAGATAATAATTAACCAACCGAGAAGACGGAACATAGAGATATCGATATTCGTTCCAGCCGGTGCGGCCAAAGCGGCGAGGCCCTTCTCCGCCTCAAGACTACCGGGGGCGAATCCATAACCACCCAACACCTGAGCGTGTGCAAGTTGTGGCGTAACTGGTCGAGAAACAGCAGTTAGAGGGGTGTGCAGATCTATCGTACTGGCACTGCGAATAGTGCCCTCCCTCGCCGAGGCGGGGAAGCTCCAAGCAGATATGGTTGATTGGGATCCGTTGGTAGAGGTCAGCCATGATGTCTGGGAGTCAAGGCGCATGCGAGGGTGATCAGGCACAGGAGACGGGCTCTCCCGGCGGAATGGGTCAGGGTCGTTGAGCGTGCCGTAAGGGGCAGGAAGAGGCGGCACGGGAGGGACATCGTTAACGGTGGGCGTTGAAGGATTAAACCAGTAAGAAGATTTAGCAGGAACAGAAGGGTGGGATGCGTTCTGGGGACGGCCAGACCCATGTCCGTGCTGCGAAGAGGCCTGCAGAGTCTGATGTGTGGAGAACGACCAGCCGGAAATCGACTCCTGGCGAGAACTTGCGTTCGAGGTAATCCATGATGCGCCATCTCTGATCGCATCAATTTCTTCTGTGGCGAACGAAGGTCTGGGTTTGTCTTCCATGACTCTGACTGGTGGCCAGGGCTCAGAATCATCGTTTAGGGAGGCAAGGTTGCGTTTGATGATAACGAGAGTGCCGACGAGGCAGGCGAAGGCCACACTGCTCAGAATGGCGATGCCGGAAGTGTAGCCAATGAGACCGATGAAGAGAGTATGAACGCCGGTCTCTGCGATAACACCTGCAACTGCGGTTGAGGTGATTGCTAGCAGGAGAGTAGGGGCCCAGAGCATCCAATGTTTTGTACCGAAGGATACCGATCGACCCGTGCGGACATGGAGCAAGGTGATAGACGCCACAATGAGAAGACATGACTGCCTGATGGTCATGATGAACCACATCCGCACGGCAGAGGCAGGATGGGATGCAGTGGCATAATCCGAAGGGCCACCGATTGATTCACTGACGGTCTGCCATACGAAGATTGACAGGGCCAGAAGGTCTAGAGCGGCGAGCCAGATGTGACTCTTGTCTGCTGGAGAGAGAGAACGGAACTTGGGTAGGCCAAACTCGGCCTGTACATATATTGATGATGAGAAGTTTATTTGATGGTTGAAATATTTTTACGCACTGGGGAGACGCGCCTGCTCAAGGGATGTGGCGGCAGGATAGGAATAACAATACGAAGAATCACAAAAGCTGAACATATGAAGGAAAAAAATGCGAGAGCAAGAGCAGGAATTAGAGGGATCATGTTGTTCGATTTCGTGTAGTCTTGAGTGAGCGTAGAGTGCGTGCGTGCGTAATGGCGTAGGGCCTTCGTCGACGTGAACCCGCGGACAGCACAGAGGCCGTATGAACGAAAATAAAGCCTAAGGATGAACGAAGCAGGAACGAAGTGAAGGTTCAGAGTAAAATCCACTTGTTTGTCCACCTATTTGTACGTGGTTCAAGCCTAAAATAGAGTATTACAGGGACCCACAACGCGACATCATGTGACCGCGTTTCAGGTGCGTCATCGGTTCCGCCAGCGCTGTTGTCAAGGAGTGTGGGGAGCAGCCCGCCCTTCTCGTTACTTGAGCTGCTCTTATCTTCTATGCATTGAACAACTGCCCGTGCAGCCCAAGATATTCTTGGGAGATCGGTGATCTATCGTCCTCAACATCAACCCAGCCTCGACCAATTTGTGAAGTTAATACTCAAACAAACTACAGGCCTAAAAGGTACACCCTCTTGCGACGTTGAACGAGCGGACGCCCCCTTCAAGGGAGTTAATGGTAATTGAGAGCATAAACTGGGTGAACCGGAAGAGTATGAGTAGCAAGAAACAACTTGGATAATCAGGATCATTTGCTGATCCAATCTAACAGATTCTGACCACCAAAACCTCAAGGGCAGCCCGCAGGCAACTCTTCAGATTTTCTTTGATTAAAAGAATGGGGTCCTGCATGCGCTGGGCCGCTGGCCAAAATTGCGTGACGCTCCCTGAGGTCCGGATCATCTATTTCGAGTAGATTAACAAGTGGTTCATTTCGACACGATTTTTGCCAATCTCGTGAAGACGACTGAAGGTAACCATATGCAGATGCTCGGCTTTACCGTCCAGCAGCGTGCTTCTTTGATGATATGCGCATGCTTTCAACTTTCCCATATGTCTGCCGTTGCACTCTTTACAGTGCGCGACCACATGGTCTTACGCATTCTGCAATACACGGCTTCTATCCTGTACTTATAAGCATCGCATGCAAATGTCGCCTCTCACCCCCCACAGACTTTCTGTCCTCAAAAAGTCTGTGTTCCAAGGATGGCTAGAAAGCTTGCTCTCCTGGTTGCTCCTCTCGCGCTATTGTCACAGTTGGCTATTGCCATCCTCCCCGATGGCCGACCCCACGCCAACGTTATGCGCCCCCCCGGCATTCCCTTCGTCAAGGTGGTCGCCCCAGATGCCCCGGTCGTTAGCCGTAATGGGACCGAGCTTCCTCCCTATAGCACCACATACTTTTTCGACCAATTAATAGACCATAACAACCCATCTCTTGGAACTTTCAAACAACGCTTTTGGCATACTTGGGAGTACTACGAGCCAGGTAGCTTCCACAAAGTACATTCCCGCGACACAGCTAAGTTCCGTTTCTAGGTGGCCCCATCATCCTTTCCACACCCGGAGAGGGCAACGCCGATGGTGAAGAATTTGTTGGCCTTGCACCTAGATTGCGAGACTCATTTTCGTTATCTGTACAAAAGGTTACTACACATACCTGACGAATAGGACCATCAACGGGCAAATTGCGCAACAGCAGAACGGAAGCACCATTGTTCTAGAACATAGATTTTACGGCTTCAGTAACCCCCGCCCGGACCTGAGCGTCGAGAGCTTAAAGCTGCACACCCTCCAACAGGCTATCGATGACTTGGAATACTTCGCCAAAACTGTCAATCTACCTATGCCAGGGGGTGATCAAGTGACCCCGGACAAGGCGCCGTGGATTCTAATAGGCGGAAGCTACTCTGGTTAGTTCACAGCGAGCTGACAGCCGTCAAAGTATTAATCCGAGGTTATCATTGCAGGTGCCCTCACCAGTTGGACGATGGTCAAGTGAGCTTTCCTAAACAACAACGGTTAGGATAATTGCTTGACCAAAGATTACTAGTAAACCGGGATTATTCTTCGCTGGATATGCCTCTTCCGGTGTCGTTCAGGCTATTCTGTGCGTATGCGAACATTCTGTACGAGACCCCTAACTGACTAATGGCGTTGCCAGCAACTTCTGGGAATACTTCGAGCCCATCAGATTGAATATGCCAAGCAACTGCTCCGCCGACGTCCAGGCGGTGATAGGCCACATCGACAAAGTGTTTACGAGCAAAGACACGCAGAAGATCAATGAGATCAAAGAGTCCTTCGGTATGAGCAATGTTACCCACCTTGACGACGTCGCCGGCGCTCGTGAGTTCAAAGAAGCATTGCATTACATTCTTAGCCTATCTAAAATTCTTTCACATTTAGTGCGCAACAATCTATGGGACTGGCAGTCGCTTCAGCCCACTTCAGGTCCGAACGCACAGTTCTACCGGTTTTGCGACGCTCTTGAGGTCAAGGATGGTATTAGCGCGCCTGCTGAAGGATGGGGTTTGGATCACGCGCTAGCTGCATGGGCCTCATACTTCAAGAACACTTACTACCCTATAAGTGAGCCTATTTTCTGGCGTCCAGTGGTTTTCTGTTTAACATTTCTCCTACTACTTTAGTCTGCGATGGCGTAGGAGCTGAGTGAGTGGATTTGTAATCCTGGCTTGATCCACTGTTAAACTGACGCTAGGGAATGTTTGGGAACTTATGACACCACATTGGACTTCTGGACTGACACCAGTATCAACAACTCTTATCGTTCATGGTTCTGGATCGTGTAAGTTTTTCCGATTTTTATCACTACAACTTAAGCTTAACGAGTCCCCAGCTGCAACGAAGTCGGATACCTCCAGGTTCGAAGCGGTGTTTAGCTAATCCTGTCGTTAATGCTGATCGTCTTCTAAAGGAAGGAGCTCCTAAAAGGCACCCAACACTGGTGACACGTCTCGTTCAACCCGAATATGATCTAGTATGAGTAGCCCTTGGAGTTATTGCTTTCACAACTAATGATCAAAAACAGCGCCAATGCCAGCAAATGTTCCCGGCCGCTTTCCCAAAACCTCCCAAGACCCAAATTGAACGCACAAATCGGCTCTACAAAGGCTGGAACGTCAAGCTGAACCGTATCTTCTTTGCCAACGGTATCCGTAAGTACATACAGTCTACGTTTCAGGCCTGAAAGAGATGAATCCAACGAAATATACAGGTGATCCATGGAAGGATGCTACAGTCTCTGCCACCCGAGTTAATGTCAAAAGCACACCTGAGCAGCCCATTGGTCTCAGTGATGGCTTCCATTGCTCTGATCTTGGTACCGCCTCCGGAAACATTGACGCGACTGTGCGCGCTGTGCAACTGCAGGCACTTGCGTCAATGAAAACTTGGCTCTCGACCTGGAAGCCAAATCCCAGGCCTCCCACCACCCGCCCCCCACGAGCAAGCGTGGCTGACCCTTCGAGACGCATTATGCGCCCTGAAGTTGTCAAACCGATCAACGCTTTCGCCAAGGGTTCGGGAACAGTCTGATCTTTGTCTCTCGTTGTTGACTGTAGCTATGAAATGATATATATCTATATATCTATATCTATATATGTGTGTAGCATCGAGCGTATGAAGCTTTTTGCGAGATTACGGTAGTTGCCAGCCAAGTAACCCAGGACCATCAGTACTTCAGTAGTAGCACGTGTGGCGCTAGACCTGAATATTATTGGATACTGCCCATAATAACGGGTCTAGATTACGATTTCGAGTTAGCCAAGAGGAAAATAGGAAAGTGACCGTTGGTGTTACGACTCATTTTGAGGTAAATCTTGGGATCTTATAATCATAATGTGAAAATCGGTTCTTCACATGTTTTATTGGAAAGTGCAGTGCTCTCTTGAACCATGCATGAATATTTGAGTACAGGATTAGTTTATGATTGCGTCCCAGTATTGAGAGGGGAGACTTGGTCGCAGCGAGAAACACATTTCATCAGTAATTCGAAGAATCCATCTACCTATTCAGAGAGAAAAATATTAAATGCTTCTTTCAAAACACGGTAAAGTACTCACATCAACTGACTGCGCCACCAGGCAATTTCTGCCTCCAACACCCCACGAATCGTCACACTTCTGATAGTTCCATATGTCAACGACGGTCTCTCCAAGGGTATATTTTCCGATGAGCTCAACGTCGACGCGTTTCCGAACCGTCTTAAATAGTTCTGGTTGTGAGACGTATGCTACGGCGAGCGCGTCATGTAGCGGAGGACCTTCGTTGAACCCGAATGTAGATTTGTACGCTTCTGCGAAGAAAATAATGAGCGTAGAAAGAGTGTGGCGAAGATTCGTCGCCGCAGGGGGGAGGGTAGCTGTGTCCGCCGGGACTGCTCCTGGGGATAGTAACTGCCGGTGAAGTGCTTTGGTCACGATGGCTGTGTGCGTTACGTTGATCGGAATCATGGTAGTTTTCACAGGTGTATCCAGAACTATCTGAGTCGCATGAGCTATGGCGACGAGTTAGAATCAGTGAAAGAATAGCAGGAGCCCCACGCACGATCACACATGATGTTGAACTCCGCGACCGCTGAGCGGTTACCCAGTCCTACGGCGCCTCCCATAAATACGAACTCCTCCACAGCAGCCAAAAGTTCTGGGTAAGCGGCAACGAACAGCGCGATGTTCGTCATCGGACCTGTGGAAATGATCGTGACCTGGTGACCTTTGCCTTTCTTCCAGGTCTCCTTGATGGAAGACACCATCCCATCGAGCGCCCGAATGTTATCACCGTCACTATCCGTCGCAAACCACGAGAGGACATCGGAGCTGTCAGGGGCAGGCAACCCTTCAACCCCACCAAGACCGTCGGGACCATGGATCTCGGGATCGTGCTTTACGGGGAGTAGGAGTGGCTTATCGGCACCGGGGTACACCCGTATGCGACGATCTGCACCGAAGGCTAACAGGCAACGAGCAGCATTCACGGCTGTGCAATCGCTGGGAGCGTTGCCGTGCGTCTGAAAACAAGATCAACTCTATACAGAATTATTAACTTGATAGAGGGAGGGGGAATTACAGTAGATACACCTAGCAGGTGGATGTTGGGTAGATGTAATGCTAGTAACAAAGCAGTAGCATCATCGTGCCCCTGTACATGGCTTTTGATAAGCTGCTAGATGGAAAAAAGAATACGGCGTACTGGGTCGACATCTAGCCAAATATACTTTGCACCCATATCGCGCACTGGTGTAATTTAGAGGGGAAATGATATAGGAGTAACGTTATATATGTCTGGCGGCTTGCAAGCGTTGAAGCACATGATGGAGGTGATCAACACATTGGTTGGTGTATAGTAGTTTGATATGAAATCAAGCGTCTTGAAATTGTGGAGCATATATAAGTTCATGATTTATTGAATATGCCCACGCATGTAACATGAATAGACCAGACGCGAATAAACATGAAAAGGGGTAGATGATCGATATACAACGAACAAGATAACAATGCGACAACTGAACGAAAAAGATAATGTCTAGACTGCGACTCCTGGAAAATGTGCATCACGCATATTCATCGAAATCGATGGCTGAGATGGACTGATGCTCATGGCGCCCAAGGATTCTCCAAGTCCAAGCTCATCTCCGCTACCACCATCAGCATCCGACCGGGGTATACTGAGAAATCCGCTAGATGCCAGCCCATTTCCTTCCCCATCCTCCC
The DNA here is from genome assembly GCA_018282025.1 of Sphagnurus paluster. NCBI lineage: Eukaryota > Fungi > Basidiomycota > Agaricomycetes > Agaricales > Lyophyllaceae > Sphagnurus > Sphagnurus paluster. The sequence goes on from JABCKI010005715.1 coordinate 133,801, forward strand.
ATGCGTCGCTTTCCCCTTCTTCTTCCTCCTCCTCCTCTTCATCCTCATCGAGAGCTACAGTCGACCACTCACGGTATAAGCCCTGGATATATACATGCGATTTGGGCAGGCGGTAAGGGTCGAAAGGGAAGAACGTGTTCAACTCAGGGTTCGTAGCCGCTTCAAGCACAGAAGGGTGGATACCCGACGGTGCGCGTTGTTGGGTAGACGGGGTACCTGTCGCACGGGAGTCTGTATTGGATCCATATTCGGAGCGCTTGTTTGACTCGAGAATGGTATAGCAGTACAAAAAATCCGTTGCATGGGCGATGCGTGCGAACTGCGCTACCACATTTGCTGAGCAAACCTGAGAGAAATTTATTCAGTGTTTTCTTGGGTAAGATAAACTTTATTAGCACTCACCCTAAGTGGGTTAAGAACAGAGTTGACCACGCGTCGCATAATTCCTAGTGGCGGGATCCATTTCTTCCCGCCCTTATCCACACTCCCAATGACGAACTCATCGTCCCCGTCCCCGTCCCCGTCATCGTCCTCGAGCAGCTCGCGCCACCGGAAACAGAATATCAAGAAAACTGCCTGTGCGACAGCGTAAAACACAGTATGCTGCCCGATACCGCTGAGTCCGAGTCCACCCTCCCGCACAAGCTCCTCTACGCGATCGAGATGAGCACGTAGAAACTCACATAGCACCCCGACGACACGCCGCGCGCCCTCGCGGTCAACGAATATCGCGCGGCTCACGAAACTTCCAATATATGATGCCGCAGCGGCACGAGTGACAGCGGGTGTGACGCTGTTGGTTATCCCATCGACGCGGGTCTCAAGCAGTGCGCGTTCAACAAGCATGCCCTGGAAGATATCGGCGAAATCAGGGTCAAGGGACGTGTACCAGAAGAGAAGGAACTGTGTATAACGCGACTTGAAGGTCCGGAGAATGGTTCGGTCGAAGATGGTGAGCAGGGTGTGGAATTGCGCGCTGAGGAGGGCTTTTCGGCGTTCAGCTGATTCCGCACCAGCTGGTTCTCGAGAGGGCAGTGTGGAGGGTGGGGTGGTACTTGGAGGGCTGGGTTGTATTGGGGGTGAAGAGGAATTAGGAATATGTGGAGATTGTAATAATGGAGACATCCTCGAAATCGCTAAGCCATCAATGGGCGGAAGTTCGGGAAGTGGTGGAGGAAGCTGAAGAGTTCCAGATGTTGTTATAGAAGTGTGGTTCCGATGGAAGTGGTCAAATATCAAGGTTAAGATTGCGTCCAGTTTTCTGACCATATCTTCGATATGAGCAATGTTCGTTGGCATTTCGGGGGCCTGAACAACATCATCCATGTCTCCAGCAGCTGAAGAGATGTCGCTCAGGTTATCATCGTTGTCTTCCTCACTGCCATCATCAGATTCAGAGTCGTCTCCCTCTTGCCCGACGATAGTATCGAAAGGATCCAGCTCAAACACTTCCTGCACAACCTCCTCCGGTTCTTCTAATTCTTCCAACTCGACTTGAATCTCGACCTAAAAGGCGTCAATCAGATAGAATGGTCGGTTCAGGGGGTTGGATGCGCGTACATCAATTTGAATTGCTCGGTCGACGATTGTAGCGAGGATTTTATCGGCCAGCTCTGGGCAATATACAGATACCCGTAGCAAATTGCGAATATAGGTTGTTTGCGCCAGCTGACTCTGACGCTTGTGTGGAAAGTTCCGCACTAGGAGTGGTTGTAGCGTTGACGGTAGGGTCGGTACAAGCAACAGTAGATGCCGGAGCAGTAAGTGGAGTCTGTCATAAATTACACGTCGTGTCAAGGGACTGGATGAGCCCTCTGGCATGCCAGCATCAAGTGCCTGTATTCCAGATTCTGAAATTCAAAGAGCTGAGGATTAGGTTGTAGGCGGAGCTTAGTACAACTTACGGTGCGTGAATCCCTGCGCGATCTTGCCCAAAATGAGAGATAAGTACTCTGGGCGCGCACTGATGAGCATTCCAATAAAGACTGTGTAAGATTTGACCGTTATAGAATCCAGGGTAGTCCAGGGCATGTTGACGATGGCGTGTACGAGAGCAGAGTGGGTGCGCTCCAGCTGCGAGACGACGTGGGAGAGGGCGAGGAGCCATAGGCGCAGCTGTGCAAGTTGAGGAGCCCCTTCAGAGGCCTTTGATTTTGGATTGAACTGGTTTACGAGCTCGTCAAAGGGTTCACTGATTCCCTGGAATACACTGTTAGATACAACAGTCGTGTGCAGATCGATGCGGGCTGACTTTTGACTTTTGATGGAGAGCATTGCGGACGAATGAGAGGTACATATCCTTCCTGTATTTTTCATCTTGCTTCACTCTGGAGTTGGTAGCAATGGGTCTCCGCACGAGGTGGGGTGCATACGGGTCTGGTTTTCTGGCTCCTGTAGGTTGCTTGGATTCGACTGGAGATTTTTGGTGGACCATATGGTCTACAAACCTGGAATTTAGAGCTTTTGGACCAGATCTAGGTGTTCTCTGGTTGAACTGGGAATGCCTGGAGTGAGGATCCATGACGGGCAGTGGCTCTGGCTGAGCGTCGCCCTCGTCTTCAAACAATTTTTGATGGCTGATGGCATTAGATAATGGATTTAGTGGAAGTTCGGGCCAACTTGCTCTTCCAATCTCACACCGACTTCTCCCTCTTTCTCTGCTATGTCTACCACTGCCACCTTTTCCTCGGCCCACAGGATATATGTCAAGTCGCTTTACAAGCGCTACCTCACAAATGCACTGGATTGGACAATTCGGAGGGACTTGTGGAGAGCACAAGCAATGGAGATTAGGGCTGAGTTCGAGCGAAACCGGTGCTTTCCACTATTCAAAGGATTTCGGATTTATGCTTAATCTTCGTAGCAATGTTCACGACCCGCGCGCCCTGGCAGCCATCTTAGAAAAAGCAGAGGCTGAGCTGGCCGAGAAGAGGCACCCCGACCCTTATATTTGTGAGTAGTCTTTGCACACGGAATGTCAAGTGCTACGTTGAGATGATGGTCTCAGCGCCCATGTTCCCCGGGGGAACCAAGTGGTAAGTTTCACACCCTCGTCGCATGAATTATGCTAACAACGAGTTTAGGGAACGCAACACACCTGTACGGACTTTCTTTTTGACGGTTTGTGTATTTGACTGATTGTTTGTTTTCAGCCTGTCATGGGCCCTTTGTACGACCACGAAGCGGCTCCGCATCACTAGAAGAAGCATAGGCAGTGCATAGAAATCCAGACCGCATAATCGATGGATTGGAGAGGAATAGCCGAAGGCTGCGGGCAGTAGATAACGGAGTCTCGAGTCTCCATAGCCTTTACTTTAAAAACTGGCGATATCACGTGTAATTCATACGGTATATCTCAGTCTGACACTGAGGTCACCAGGCATTTACCTCCTTCGCTCACCATGAATTACATCCGCGGCGCTGTCAGCGCCATTAGTGCACCCTATCAGTATTACAAGGATCTTCCTCCCATTAACCCTTCTACTCTCACCGGTGCCATCGATGTAATTGTCGTACAGCGACCTACAGACAACGGCGACACTGAACTTGTCTGTTCACCATTTCACGTTCGTTTTGGAAAATGGCAGGTCCTACGGCCTGGAGAGAAGAAGGTTCGTGCCCATCGCTCGACCCTTCGCTACCAATCCATTATATCTCTCTCAAGGTCAATGTTTCTGTGAATGGTCATCTGATTCCATTTAATATGAAAATCGGTGAAGCTGGTGAAGCTTTCTTTGTCTTTGAGACGGACGACGACGTCCCAGAGGATCTTATTACCAGTCCAATCTTACAGCCTACCCGCCCCGACGAAGTTGGGCCCATGGAAGGGCCTGCAACCGGAAATCAAGATCCGGGTGCCAACCAGGAGCTAAAGCCTGACGAGCAAGTGTACCCGGAATCTGGGGGAGAAGAGCAAGCAGACGTACAGGAGCCCGAGTTCTTGGACCTCGATGCTCAGCCTTCGAACGACGACAATGCACCCAAGAATACGAATACGACGCCGAGACAGAGTTATTCTCCTCTCCCACCACAACTTGAAGAAGAAATGCCTTCACAGGCCCTTCCCTCGCCACCTCTTACTCCAAACCGACAGCCTGCGTTGAACCTCACGCCCGAGATGGCCGAACAAGACTTGCGTGTTGACGCAGCCCTCAAGACTGTCAGAGACACGCTACAGGTTCCAGATGTGCAATACCACCATAGTCTGTATTCCGTTGTCCGCGTGTTTTATTTCAACTTATGTAGGTCCTTCAGACCTTGCAGCCGACGGACAAGGCTACCACTCAACCCACGACCGAGAGAGGTCGGACCAGACGGTGCGGTCGTACGGGCACCCTCGCACGAAGTCAAGTCTGTCGTTATTACCTGCTGTTACCAAGGCTATACACTGACAGCTTCGCTAGGATCAAGGAGCCCGTCGCCTGTACCCGACCTTAACATAACGCAACCCGGGTCGTCCGATGACAGTATGATGTCATCGGTAAGCTTCCCCTCCCGCGCCGCCTCGGAGCCCCCGCGCGACGCCGAAGACCATACACGGCCGCAGGCTCAGGCGTCCTCCTCTAAATTGTCCCTGGCTCCGCTAAACCCCGTGCAGGAGTATTCATGGGAATGGGGCGCATTTCCACAGCCGTCACCAATGAAGTCGTCCTTCGGGAAGGGTGGCCGAATCGAAGGCACCCTTAGCCGCTCGTGGACCAATGGCAAGGGCAAGGCTGATCTTTCATCCACAGACATTGCGGAGTTTGACGAGGCCGAGGAGGAATCTGGACATGGCCATGAGCACGAGCACGAACATGGAAGAAGTCGCAGTGTGCCCCCGGAGTTGGAGGGGAGTCCGAAGCGGGATAGGCGGGTGAGGGAGCTTGTTGAGGACCACGAGGAGCATGAATCTGGGAAGGTAGTGGCAGAAGATGAAGAGATCGTGTCTTTTGGACAGGGTGGGACACTCAAGCCTAGTAAACAGGACTCGGGTCGGTTCATCCTGCAGATCGAAGACAGGACGGTGACATTCGAGTTGAGTATTGTGTCATCCCTTGCAGAGGGGGGTGAAGACCATGATGGTCCCCTGTCAGAGCCCGAAGAATCAACTGGTTCAGAGGATTTTAGGGGAAGGAGAAATAGACATGGGAGGCTGGGTGGGAAACTGTTCAAGACCCGGGATGAGGTAGAGGCGGCTAGGCTATTCGCGCAGGGCAAGATCGACTTCAAAACATTTTTGGAGGATGACGATATAGTAAGAGATCCTAGGCTTGTTATTAGATGGGCTGATGACCAGTGCGTCGTTCTTTTGCCTCTTCTCGTCTCTGGACTGACATCAATGAATCAGATATATTACTCGAAATGACGGGTCCCCGCTAATGAACGCACTTTTGATATGGCGAGATGCTGCGCTACAGTTCAAAGCACAACAACCACCGTCACATCCTACATCACCACTTTCAGACGAAGAGAGTAACAACGTACAATCTCCATCTCCACCGCCCTCCTCTGATGAACAACCTGATGAGCAGCCTGATGTCCAAGAGGACCGGCTACATCATCGATCGAAGTCTGAACCTCCGGAGAAGCCGCAGGGGAAACCATCCTCTTCCTCTTGGTCTCAATGGTGGAGTCGAAGTAGTCGGAAGAGCAATGATGTCGAGAAACAGGATCCTGCAGCACCTGTTTTACAGACTGAGCGGCCTGCCCTCCGAGGCACGACGTCTGCACCCCTCGGAAATGTAAGCATTGGCAAACTCCAAAGCAGGTTTTAAACTGACATGATATGGTCGATGTAGGGTGCACCTCTACCCGTCGCAAATAAGAGGGCGTCCAAGGAAATCCCGCCATCAGAATCAGCTCCCGCATATCCTTCAACGCCTGTTCAGGCACCAGTGAACGCTACAACTACCGCCCCCGCTCCAGCTTCCTCTGAGAGACGCAGATATGCGAAAACCCTGCGCTTGACATCTGACCAGCTTGTATGTCTTCTTCAGCATCCATATATGGACCAAAGAACTGACTGACCCATTTTACCTATGCAAACAGAAAGCCCTCAACTTGAAGTCCGGCACGAACACGATCACTTTTTCGCTATCCACCTCGGGAACCATTGCTTGCACCGCCCGGATCTTCGTTTGGGACTCAACAGACGTCGTGGTGGTTTCCGACATCGATGGGACGATAACGAAGTGTGTTTCCCCGCGAGTATCACTATATATATATACTTATTTGACTTTTTCCCAGGTCTGACGGCTTGGGTCACGTCTTTGCTATGATTGGGAGGGATTGGACACATCTCGGCGTTGCAAAACTCTACACGGATATCACGCGGAACGGGTACAAGATCATGTACCTTACGTCGCGTGCAATTGGCCAGGCGGACGCGACGCGTGATTACCTCAAGGGCATTAAGCAGAATGACTATCAGCTCCCGGAGGGCCCCGTCATTATGAGCCCCGACCGCCTCATGGCGTCCCTACACCGGTAACTTGTTTGAAATATATTCTTTCTAGGCTTATCCTGACCTTGATGATGTTAAAGTGAGGTGATCATGCGCAAGCCGGAGGTGTTCAAGATGGCGTGTTTGCGTGACATACAGCGCCTATTCGGGGAAGCCTCGCGAAATCCCTTCTATGCTGGGTTTGGAAACCGCATCACAGACGCTATGTCGTACCGCAGCGTCAACGTGCCGAGCGCGCGTATATTCACCATCGACTCGTCGGGTGAAGTCAAGATGGAGCTGCTCGAGCTAGCGGGCTACAAGTCCTCGTGCGTTTTCGTCACTTTAGTTTTATTACCTGTAAATAAACTAACGGCTGTACTATTATAGGTATATCCACATGACCGACCTGGTGGACCAGATGTTCCCGCCCATCCATCGCAAATGGATGCCCGAGTTTACAGATTTCAACTTCTGGAAGGCGCCTGTACAGGATTACCCGCTACCGGACCTTTCACCGCCCTCGCCGGCCCTCAGCGCGCGCTCCGACGGGTCGAGCCGCAGTACGCTGGCCCGCCTGCGCAATTTCAGCCTCGTTGGGGGTAGGCAGGGCACACGGATGTCAGCCCGGCCTGAGGAGCAGGAGCGTAGGAACTCACACCTACGCCAGATCTCTTCGTTCGAGAAATTGAGCAACACGCTGGGATTCTCACAGACTGCAGCGGTTACGAACGTCAGGCGCAGCGCCAGCCCTGAGTCGTCTGCATACGACTCGGAAGATGATGAAGGAGAGGAAGGTTTGGATGCGGATGGAAAGCGACGTCGACGCGAGCGCAGGCGGAGTATGACGAGTATGCCAGGGACGCTCGATGAGATGCACTTTGGCATGGATGAGGAAGAGGAAGAAGAGGACGAGGAAGAAGACGATAACGGGGACGGTGATGAGAGTGAAGAGATGGATGAGGAGGTTGGGGACGAGGCATTTGATGAGGATCTTTTGGCAGCTGGAGAGATGAAGAACGTCCCCTTTTTGTGATACTATTTACGTTAGATATAATAATACAATAATAGGCAAAAACATTGCATACAAACCTTTCAACGCGAGTGCGCCACAGTAAGATCCCTTTGATTCTGGCTACAAAGACCCTGTTATTACGAGTCGAAGCATCGCCCCAGGCGTTCCTTGCTACGTAATAGTATTACTCTACGACACTTGAGTAAGTAGATCTAGCAAATTAGTAGAGAAGCTTTCACAATGACGCGAAGTAGGATAACAAACAGCCCGTCAGCCGAACGTTATCACCAAAATATATGGCCGCCATATATGACCCGCCAGTCATATCCCATACACCCTGCTACTCCGCGACAACACCTCTGACCCACCCAGCCACCCACTTCCAAATAAGAAGTCGTCATTTGGTGATGTCATGTCGTTGTGCGTTCTAGGTCGCCGTCGATCTCCTTGTTATTACATCATCTACCACCTTTTCCTAGGCCTCAATCCCCCTATATCAACACCTCTACTCCGGGCTCGCAAAGCTGTCACGCTAGCTTCAAACAGAATAGTAGCGCATGGTGATGGGTGCAGTCGTTGACAAGCTAGATATATCTATGTATAGTAGAGGTGTGTGACAAGTATACGCGTCAAGTGTAATGAATTGGTGGCGTAGAACGATCAGCGCTCATAGAAGTTGCCAGATGCGTGGTGAATTATGATGGCAGCATATTGACAAGCTTTGGTCGAGCACAGTGGCGTGGCGCAAGGCAGCGCGGGCCCCGAGTATCTCTGGGGCGATGAGAGTTGCGGGGAAGGAGAAGACGGCGGAAGGGATGGTTTTTATACTCAAGATATTCGGAGCTGGAAATGCGTCGGTCCAAACCTAAATTTGCGGTCAAACATTACAGTAGCCTTCGAGGTTGATAAGATAGTTCTCCCGGGTCAGCCGGGCCGAGTTACTTACAGTTTGTTTGGCGTTGGTTGGGCAAACCAAACAGCTGTTTCAAGTTGCAGCCGCGAGGATGAACGGCGTGCACTGCGCATGAGGCTGGATCTCTTTAATCATATCCGCATTCCTCCTTCACCATCTTGCTTTCATTTTCTGCCCATTATCCGTGATAAATGGCCGAGTTTAACCTTCCATATCGCCAGTCTAACATCCCAGGCTCTCCCCGCACCCGCAGATTAACCCAGGAAATGACATCACCCACTTACCAGGCCCCAGCAGTCCCTGGCGAAGAATATGTGCCCCCACCACCAGCGGCACTTCATGTACCAGACGGTGACGCGTTCAATGTTGATCCAACTACACCTTACCTCGACTCTGGCCTACCTGCGAACGTGAATTCTGAGTCTCCTTCAGGCAGTCGCAGGAGCGACGGCAGTCGGTTTGGAGGAGTTGCAAGTGCAGTCAAGAGAGCTATCCGTCGTTCAGGTACTAGCCAATCGCCGACTAACCCAAGGGAACCACGACCTCTGTCCGGAGCTCGCAGACAAAGTTATGCCAGCCCTCCGCCACAAAGTACATCTCGTTCAGGCTATGCACAGGGCTCACATGGCTCACCTACCTCATCTGCGCGTACAATGGATACCGCTGGTCATGACGATGAAGCGACTGCAGTTGAGCACGAGATGCTTCCCGTTGCTCAAGTTATGGGAAGTCCTGTTTATGTGGAGCCTCAACCTGGATCAGACTATGCAAAGATGGACTCACCCAGGCGCTCCATCTCATCTTTTGCGTCATACGTCTCTCGCGTGCAGAAGTTCTTCCGCGAGCTCAATGAGCTTCCTTGGGTAGCTGAACGCGTCACAGTCGACTACATACCTGGGCAGGTGAAAGGCCGTAGACAGGCCCGTGACCGTCGTCCCCAGCGCGCCACATCCTGGTACGGCACTGCAGGGCTCGCGGATGCACGGGCTAGCCGTCACACAACCAATCTGTTTTCAGACACCACATCGCCAACATCTCGCAGGTCAGAGCAACTACCAGTGAATCCACCAATGCAACCTGGTTCAATCCCGGGCACGCAGTATGTAACGATCCCAGCAGCACAACAAAGTTCTATGCCAGACCATGTCCTCCATACATCAGGAAATGATACCTTACTATACCCCGCAAACCGGGACCCAACCCAACCCGTAGTTATCTTTCAGATCCGGACCCCAGATGAATTCACACGGAATCTCCCATATGCACATGTAGTCCCCGCATCTTTTTCCTTTTCTCCTCCAGCACCTCAGCCAGCTCACCCGGTCCAGGCTACCCCTCTGGCCCCGCAAAGAGATCCCCCCACCCAGCAATGGCAGACGCCACAGCCTACCACTTCCACCGCGGGCCCTACGCCCGCGCAGTCCCCATCCACGGCCGCATTCCGACCATACGGAGAGTCATATCCAATGGGTTATATGTCCTATCAGCACCAGGGCGCAGTGGCCGACCAATACAACAACATGGTAGTCCATGGTCTATCGCAGGAGCCGCCAAGACCACAGCCCTCTATTTCTGGTACAGCACCGCAGCCCAGCCGTCCCGCGTCGCATGCAGCCAGTGCCCATACAGGTGCACCCACACCGTCGGCCCTGTGGTTCAGCCCAGTGCCGGGCTTCACCCCGCCGAACAACGATGCGCATCTGCGAGATTCTGGAGCGAACACGCAGATGAATAACTCCGGAACCACACGTGCTGAGAGCCCGTACATACCTGGCTCATACACGCCATACACCCCAGGTGCACAGACGCCTGGTATGGGTTATACGCCTGCGGGTTCGGAGTTCGGGGGTTGGCCGTCACAAGGGGGTCCGTCAGCCTCTAATGATGCGAGTCCCCATCCAGCTCCAGCGACACCCCGTGTGCCCGCCTCCATGCAGTACCCATACCCTGTTCCGGCGTAGATCTCACTCTAGGATCTGCTGCCGATAATGCATATGCTGTTTTGCCAGACATTTCTTCCTAATGTTTTCTGCGACACAATATTAATCTTGACGATCTGAGCAGCGTTATATGAATTTCATGATCGGATGTACATGCGCGTAGTTGCGATACCACACCTGATAGATGTATATAATGAACTTCATGAGTTGTTTCCTTCCAACGTCAAACGAGCCTACTTTTTTGAGTACATTATGGAAAGACCTTTCAATTGGTGAGAGAAGAGAAGAAACAATCCACAACCTACAACCTATCCCCAAGTGCCACAAGGGACTGTATATAAGTTACACTACCCAATTCCAAGATGTCCATCTAGGTATAAATGTCAAAAATATCCAGCTAAGTATCGTACAATCGACTTTGTGGTCGTCCACCGCCCCCTCCGTCGAAGAAAATCTTACTCAACGGCCGTGCGGGCCGCGCTCTGCGCTTCCCTTCTCGCATACTGCGGATAGCTTGGTCCAGGTCTCCACGTCCGACCGAACGCTTTCCGGCCGCATATCCTTGAGACGTTGCGGGTGGAGGACCCAGGCCTTGCGAAGGAGGGCGTGGCGTTGCTTTGATTGTCTTTTGCGAGTGCGTGAGATTAATGAAGCTAAAGCAAAGTGAATCACTGACATCTTCTTGAGCCGGCTCTGGTTCTGCCACCACAACTTCTGGAGCAGGCACTGGTGGCGGCGGTTCGCGCTTTTCTGCCGCATCGTGCACCTCCAGAGCACATTTCTGGTAAACCAAAGTTATTAGGACGCGGAAAATGATAGGGGTGGGGATTCGCTTATTCACCTCCAAGGAGGACGAGAAAGAGACAATGAGTCCGAAGAAGTCCTCTGGCTTAGGAGCGTCTGGCGAGTTGGGATCCTCGCCAAAGTATGCCAAGAGCGACCGCAGTTCTCCGTCGAGGCTATTGCTCATATTTTTCAAGGCGTCGACACTAGAGTTAACTTGCGTCACAAAAGGCTGGTATATTTTTTCAGCCAATACTTTAAACAAGAAAGGGACAATAAGTTGATACCTGCATGACTGCAACAAACTGATCTTCTTGTGAAAAGTCAGCCTGGCGCAATTCCTTGATCTCGGCTTCAACCTGCGCTAAACCCGATACCAAGGTGCGCACAGATTGCGAGATTGTTTGCATGGAGACTATTGTTACATGAGTTTCTGAACTTGGTGTCTTCATCGTAATAACTCATACCTCGCGCTGCTGGCTCTAAATTGGGAAGGTCTTCAATGAATGTGACCAAAGATGGATCTCTCCGCATTAACACTCGGGCAAGGTAGTGAAGCAGAGTGGGACAGTCCGTGCCTCCCTTTGCCGTTTTTGTCTCTTTGAGCTAGATCCAGTTGCAATTAGCATGTAGAAATCCAACAACAGCAGGAATCACGAACTTTGAGTAAAGCGTCGAGCTGAAAGCCCTGCGCACCTCCCCTAAAACTCGAGCCATTAAGGGCATTACCCACTGAAAGCACAGCCTATATACCAAAGGGTCAAAAAGAATGTCAAAAAAGGTGGAACTAGTTAAACCTGTAAGATCTCCTTGAACTTTTTGGACGTTCGCAGCTCATGAGAAGCATTGCGCAAGATATTTAATTCGGGTCGTATCTCAGCAATGTCGAGGTCAAGCTTGCGCCGATAGAGCATACAATCGAGGCGCTCTCCAAGGCGAGGAATAGTCATGATCTACACCACGATAGTAAGAGGGGCCTCAAGGCGTTTGGAAACAGGTCTACCTGGTTGAAATATTGATCTGCCTTGGCTAACTTATTGACATCGCCGAAATCCTTGATACGCATAATCTAAGAATATCAAAAAGTATGAGCAGCTAGTCACGGCATTTGCTTCGTTAATAACCTCTTCTGAAGTCGGAAGTTGCTTGCTGATTGCCTTTAAATCGTCTACAGATAGCTTCTCATCGTCAAGGGCCAGCAACGCTTGCCGAATTTCGGGGAAGCTCATCTTGATACGGGAAAGCATTATGGCTACAGAAGAATCAGGGCCGTCCAATCGACGTAGTGAGAAACCACTCACCAACATTGTTGGCACGTGTAATGTCAAGGAGGGTTGTGACATTTTGTTTCCTAGTGGGGTTGAGGATTTGAGAAGGGGTCGAAGGTAAATTGTCGATAACAAAGGTCGCTTCGAGATCCTCCATATCAAAATGAACATCGGACGTTACATCGTTCCAAACGGTTGATGCAACACTCGGGCCAGCAAGCTTATTCCAGAAGAAGGGCTTGAGACGCTTGACAGGGCGCGTAATCTTTACCCGCGCATTCATCTTGAATGCGGATGGCGGTGGTGGCGGGGGTGGGGGTCCTCCTATTCTTCCGGGTATGGGTGGTGGTGGCGGTGGCGGCGGCGGAGCACCATTGGTAGCAGGTTGTAAAGCTTGAGGTGGAGGCGGAGGAGGAGGAGGCGGAGGTGGAGGCGGAGGAAGAACACACCCCGTTCCTAGTGCTGCTGCTGGGGGTGGAGGTGGTGGAGGAGGTGGAGGCGGCGGAGGTGGAGAAGCTGGAATAACAGCAGAGGACCCGGGTGGTGGTGGTGGTGGTGGTGGCGGCGGCGGGGGAGGGAGTTGTGGTTGAGATGATTTATTTTTCACGAGAGATGTTACCGGACAAGGTAAGCTCTCTGGCTTCCTAGGTGGTGGTGGAGGCGGCGGGGATTTTGCTTTGAACTCTTTCTCGGTTTTGGGTCTAGCCAGTAATTGCGCTTTAAGATCAAGCACTTCTTGGGCAAGTGAAGCAATTTGCTCGTCCTTTTGAGTCATTTTCTCAATAGTTTGAGCAACGATCTGCTCTGCATCCATTCCAGCCTCTCGGTCTCCCTCCCGTGCTTCCTCTCGTGAGATGAAACGTGTGTAGACGGACTCCAGAGCACGTTTAAGATAAATGATCTCTTTGTCCTTGAGTATGAGGCTTGCATCAAGTTCCCCGTTCTAACCAAGGCCATCAATGCTGCAGAAGAAATACTAAAGATTAAATGGTTTGACCTTGGTCTTCAGTTTGGCTATCTCCTCCATCAGTGTGTTCCACTTTACCCTATCCCGCTCTCGCTTTGCACGTTCATCCTAAGAAATTATCATGAAATGCAGATACTATGATGTATAGTATTCATAACATACGGCGTCACGTCCATCGCTTGGATTCTGGGCCTTGAAACGATCTAAATCGGCTTGAAGCTGGAGAACTTGTTTTTCTTTCTGAATGAGGCGTTGAACTACACCATGGAAAGTCTGAGTGCAATATTGTTAAAAGGGTGAAGAGCTGCACGAATTATAGCGCGTTACGTTACCTCCGAGCCACTCTTTCCGGTAGGTTTTGTTTGAGGTCCGGGGGAATTGGGGAGTAAGGACTTGAGCGTATTGATCTCGGCGACCTTCTCATTTAATTCATTACGCAATTCTGTGGACTAGTGTAGGATGAGTGTCAGTGGGCAGATAGGTGGGCAAAAAGAGGGGGGGTGTTTACCTCTTCGCTGAGCTGCTCCACCTTCACTCTCAAATCTTCCATCTCCTGCTCGACTATAGAATCGCATTCTGATACCGCCTTGACCTCTAGCTCTTGTCCAGTTATATGCTCAACAGATGCAGCAAAGCGTTTCATGAATATGTGCCAACTATCATCACTAGGAAGAAAAAATCAACTATGATCAGCGAAGCTAAGGATGAAAAGAATTATTACATGCAAGTTATCTAGAAGAGCAGCTTGTTCCACAAATCGGTCAAGAATGGCAAACAAGTCCGATTTGAGTTGCCTGTGAAGGATTCATATGAATGGCGCATATAAGTCGAGGAGTTGATTACTTACATCCCAACGTCTCTTTGAAGAATTAGTCCATAGTGGTTCAAGATCTCCACCATCATAGGATATAATTCAGCATGTTGCTTCGCGAGAATTATGAGGTCTTGGAGGGCAAGTTCGGATTCAGACCGCTGTCGTTCGTGCCCTTTGACATTATGAGACATCAGGGCACGAGCACGGTCCCTCATATCTTCTTCATCCTCGAACTTCTCTTCAGTGTAAACGTCCAATTGTGTCAAGAGCAAATCAGGAGGTCTGATATAGCGCAGGGCCTTGAACAGCAAAATCAGCATTTCGCTAAGCAGATGAAAGCGAATACAGATCTCACCACTATCACTTCATTCAAACCCCTCCTACCCAGTTCTTCCCTCAGCAGCACGCGATCTTCAAGAGACTCGGGATAGTTTGTGAGGGCATTCACCAGGGTCATGGAAGCCGTGCGCGCTTCCCATACCCCTTCTTCCTCATTACCGAAACCGACGACGTTGTCCTCATTGGATTCCGAGTTCAAGTCAGGAAGTTGGAGAGACCCTACCAGTCCCTCGAACCGGAACGTTTCGTCATATGCGACTCGGTAGTCCGACAGTGCCGAGAGGACAGCTTTGTGGCCTTCGTTCGGAGATAGTGCACATATTGCTGCTAGAACCTCAGAAACAAGCGTGCGGAGTTTGAGCGAAGGACTGCGGAGTGAATATGTGATATAAGTAATGATGGTCGATGAGCGTAACACTTGATTGAAGCCAGGCTAGGAGCACAGTTAGAAACTCGATAAAAATGGTAGATATACTTTGTCTTACCTCATTGTTCAACAAGACCCGAAGGCACTTGATGATTTCAAGCATCACGTTCATCTCTACTTCTGTCAGAAGATGGTCCCTTCCACCTCTTCCCACCAAGGTGGCCAGTAAAGAGCCTAGGACATCCATCCCTTTTTCTTTTCCAACAAACTCCTCGATCCATGCTATTTTGGCAGTTGAAAGATGTACGCGCAAAGATATCAAGTGTTTGACGAGTCGGTTGTCAGAGTTTTTACCACGTAGACCATCAACATACCACCTCGCAGGTTTATTCGTGTCATGAGGACCGCCTTTTTCATTTGAAGCCTTCTCACCTCCTGCAGACACCCACCATCTACCCCAAAGGCCACCAGTATTTTGGGGCTGGAGAGGCAACATATCTTCTACAACTTTCTCGACCTGTGCCTTACCCTTCCCTGAAGAGCTTGAATCAAATTCCCCGCTCAGCCTACTGGTGTTTGGAGACACTATGGGTGGCGCTGTCGTGGCTTCACCCCACCCACCAACAATTGAGAATCTGCGCATGATTCCAGTGTCACCAGTAAGCTGGGGTATTAGCCGAGGAAGGATGGTCGAGCCCGTAGATGGTCCATATGACGCCGAAGAAGATTGGTTCTTACTTGCCGGAGGTTTCAGTGAAGATGTGCGGTTCTGTTGAATGAGATATTTCTTCTTGCTCGCTGGAAGCTTGTATATGTTACTGCGATTCTCTCCGGTGATCCCCATTTCATTCTGTGTAGTGCTTATTAGCTCATAATTTCCCAAGTAGCACAAGTCATACCAACATCTCTTCCAACTCCGAATCGTTTACAATGTCTGATTCCGAGTCGCTGGACACATCATTTCTTGAAAAGCTGGCACTGATAGATTGCTCGAGAAGTCTTGGTTCACTCACACTCTTTCGGTTATCGGAAACCAGAAGGGTTGAGGTCCTGTTTGACGGGACAGGCGAAGTGGGCCTCAACCAACCGTCGAAAAGATTAGACAAGCGATTACTGGATATAGAACCTTTCCAATCTGGTGTAATAGGATTGGGGCGAATTGGCGAGCCTGTTACGGGAGCTACTTTGGCAGTCCCTTCACCCCCTTCTTCATCAGATTCCTGAAGCGCTGCCAGGCGACGAATTGTAGATTCTGAGGGCTCGATGGTTGCAGTTGACATGCCACGAGATTTTGAACGCCGGTACCATTCATCGGGGACGCAAATCCTGAAGAAGCGCCTTGCTTTACCTGTGAAAGGGTTGGGAGAAAATGGGAAAGCGATAACCGGCTGGATGAGTGATGTCATGAAAAGCCTGGAGAACTCTGATGAAAGATTGAGCATGCATCGAGGCGAAGAAAGCTTAAGCGTACTCTCTGCATTGTTGTGAATCCATACTTCCTCCAGGACGTACTCCAAGTTGCCCCCACCAAGTACGGGGAGAGCTTTAGTTAATCCAAGTTCCTCAACAACGCGCTCAATAACCTCATTTACTGAAGTGGTTCTGGAGATGAAAAGCTTGTACTGGAAACCGTCATAGATTTCCGGGATACGAAGAAAGGTTACATCCAAGGAGAGTTGGGGGTTGAGAGAAACTAGGCGAAGAACAGGCGTATGAAGGTGCGCAGTTAGAGGGAATGAGGAGAAATGTCTTTGCGATTTAGACGTAGTTGATGCAGCATTTACAAGTGGGGCTACAGGTGTGGTGTCCTCGATCGTTCCTACGAATTTCTAGAACCAAGTTTAAGGATGCAAGTTGTGGAACAGAACTTACCATCTCCAAGAACGTCAAGCTCGGCTTCCTCCCAAGGACGACCACTCGGTTCTACGCGTATCCTTTGTAGTGCCCAGCCATGATCCTCGAGATCCCCCAGGACTTCCTCCTTCACTTCATCCACAACCAGCAGCACATGTATCACATCCTCAGCGGTACTGTCCTCCAATACCTCAGCAAAATGAAGAGAGCCAGTCACAAGGATAGTAGGAACGATCAGAGACATTTTCGAAATGACTGTGCCTGCGTCGAGCAGTCAGTCGTTGACCCAGTATACGCCAGTTAAGTCGTCAGTATACGCCCAGCATTAATGTGGGGAGGATAAATTAAATTGCGTTGAGCCTTGAAAGCTTCGAGTTATGATCAGGGCTCAGCAGTGTCGGTGTGAACTTGATCAACGCAAGCACAAGACGACCAGTGATGGCCATTTCGGTCATAGATCGCGGCACCGCCCACATCACGCTAGGTATATTCGGGCACCACTCATTGTCAACGTCATACTTCTACTCGCTGGGCAAGAAAATCATGGTACAACAAGTAGTATATATTACAGGACACAGTATTCTGAAATACAAAAAAGCAGGAAAGTCATCTAGCTAGAGTAAGGCTGTGTGAGAAAGTCAACATTTTCTAACATGCCATTTTCTAACGTGTTATTAACACGTTAATAACATGTTAATAACTCAAGGCCATATCTGCCATGTTAGAAA